>BPTQ01000008.1:347491555-347639595 GCA_019973895.1 Chrysanthemum seticuspe | reverse complement strand
GTAAAATCGGCGGTAATAATATATATAAGACTCGATTTAAACTAGGATATAATGCTTGTGGAATGAATGTTTACAGAATTTCTAAGAAAATTAAGACCTGGAAAATTCCAAAAATTTATGAGTAGCTCAGAAAACGAGAAAAAGTAATCTGATGTTTTTACTCCTTCCTGACGCCGTCAGGTTGCAATCCTGACGCCGTCAGGTTATCCTGACAAAAACTGGTCTGCGATTTTCTGGAAAAATTTCTTGAAAATTTACATCTTTAGAATCTGGAAAAATTTCTGCAAAACATTCATTATGACTCGATACAAGCATTTGACTCGAACAAACAAACATATATATCTTTTAATTAATTGTTATTCTCATGTTTACGTTTCTTTTGAAAACGTGTGTAATCCTCCCTACACTTATCCCTTATGTAAAATACCTTTATATGTAATTAAGACGAAGTTAAAAACAAAATAAAGCATTTTTACAAATTTAAACATGAGGATAAATAATTAATAAAAGATATATGACACTAACAAGCAAACAATTAAGCATGGGTTGCCTCCCACGAAGCGCTTTTCTTTATTTAAGAGTCTTGTAGCTAGACTCGTAGTCGTGCTCCTACGTACCGCTATACGTAAGTCTATCCTCAACAATGTCGTAAGGATCAAACTTATCATTCAAGTTCCTAGTAGTACGTTCGGTTAAATATGCCTTTTCAAACATCTCACCATCGGGATCATAGATTTGTATCCTAATGTGCCACCTTCCATTACCATCACTAGGCGGTCTATTCCAATTCCACATGTGTTCGGATTTCTCAACTATCCATTTATTCATGACAAGGTTAACGGGCAAGCTTCCTAGGAACTCGGTCATCTTCCTAAATACTAAGGCGTCCTCGAACGGGTTCACTTCTATATCCCTAGCCAATTCTTGTTCTTGGAAAGTTGCTGCACTAGTAAAGGCCTTATCTAGGTAAAAAGGTCTTTGGGGTCCTATGATGTTCTTCTCAATCCAAGGTCCATATCGAGAAGGCTCTCTATCCAACCCTATCTCTTGTGGAATTTCCTCATCCTTATAGTATGTATGTTTTTTAACATCGTAAACGGACCTAGCACTCCCCTCTCCTACCACTATTTTGGACATCTTACAATCGATGATGGCACTAGCGGTAGCTAAAAATCCTCTTCCAACTAGTAATGGGCATGTCGGGTCCTTATTCATGTCGAGTACATGAAAGTCGGCCAAAAGAGTCAACTCTCCTACATGTACTACCATGTCCTTTATTATTCCAACCGGACGTGCTATACTACCGTCCGCTAATCCTAAGATAGTTTCCGTTGGTTCAATTTTACCTAGGTTGAGGCTTCTATGAAGGGACAACGGAACGAGATTGATGCAAGATCCTAAATCGGCTAAAGCATCGAGTGGCTTGGAAGTTCCAAGTCTACACGGAAGAGTGAATAGCCCGGGATCATCTAACTTCTTAGGTAAGTTGTTTCGCACAAAGGCGGACCCATGTTTCCCAAGCCTAAGTTCTAACTCATATTTTTCTTTTAAAGCATTATAATAAGGTGCATGAGCTAAGACTTCAAGAATTGGTTTCTCTTGATAGAGTTCCTTGTACTCCTCCTCTAAACTAGGTTTGGATTCTTGGCTGACGGGTTTCTCAGGAGTAGGCTTTACCAAAGGTGCCGGGCCTTGGTATCTTTTGGATGACTTGGAACCCTTTTTGATAGCATTTACCGAATGAACCGTTGGGTGAGAGGGACATGGATGTGCACTTTCCCATGGTGAACTGGAATGTGAAGTCGATGCAATCGAATTCACTTTTGGGTTCTTAATGGTATCACTTGGGAGTGCTCCAACTTCCCGCTCATTGAAGGCTTTTAAAAGGGCATCAAGCTTGGTTGTCATCTCGCTCTGTTTTTGCTTAAAATCGGCTTCAAGCTTATTCAATCGAGTTTCTTGGGATGACAAAAATCTAGATGCAATTGCTTCAATATTAGTGGGGTTCCCGGTATTAGAAGAATTGAACCTATTAGGCGAACTAGATGAGCTTTGGGGTGTGCTTGAGTTTTGGTTCCACTTAAGATTAGGGTGATTTCTCCATGAGGGGTTGTATGAGTTTCCTAAGTTGTTTTGTTCAGGTTTGAAAGTGTACCACTTATCTCCCGCTCCGTCGGTACGTATGGAGGCGTAGTCCGCAAAAGCTTGTTCGGAGAGCCTTGAGCAATCACGAGTGTCATGGGGACCACTGCATAACTCACAAGGTAGAGTGATTTGATTCACTTGTCGTAAAGACTTAGGATTTTTGTAGGAACTCATGAGGAATTTAACTTGATCTTCAAGTTCGATTATCCTACGGTCGGGAGGAGGCAAGGAGATTGCCTTGACGGTTTTGGGCAGCTCACGGGGGTCATCCCAACTTTCGTTGTCATAGAGGGCAAGGTCCTCCATTATTTCCCATGATTCTTCTGCGGTGAGATCACTAAGTTTTCCACCGGCCGCTTGGTCAATGGATCGCTTAGTGGGAAAGTTGACATGATCATAAAAGATTTGGACTTGGAGCCAAAGATCAATGCCGTGATGAGGGACTTTATGAAGTAAGTCCTTGAATCGGGTCCATGCTTCGTAGAGAGATTCACCTTGACGTTGTTGGAACATCAAGATGTCATTCCTAAGCTTAGTGGTTCTCCCCGGTGGGAAAAATTGAGCAAGGAAGCGAGAAGTAAGATCATCCCAACTTGAGATGGAGCCGGCGGGAAGTCGCTCAAGCCAATTACTAGCTTGGTCCCGTAGAGAGAATTGGAAGAGACGCAGGCGCGTGGTCTCCCGAGTAGTAGCATCAAGGTCGATGGAATCGACGATTTTGAGGAAATCCCTCAGATGCTGATTTGGATCTTCGGAACGAAGTCCATGGAATGCACATCCGTTTTGCACCAACCGGATGGTGTCGGATCGCAGGGCCGTAGTTTGGGCTTGGTCGGGAAGCTCAATGGTGTTCCTATAGCCTAAGTGGCTTGGTCTTGAGTACTCACCAAGAGTACGGGCTCTTGGTGGGTCATTTGGTGGTGGGTTGATGAATGGTAGTGGGTTATCACCTTCCATGATGAAAAGTGATGGAATTACTAACAAAGGTCACAAAGAAGGGGGATAGACTAAGAGAAATCTAAAAATGAGAAAAAAAAAAGTTTACTTGATAGGAATCAAGCAAAGAAACCTAAACGAGGTGGACTACTAACTAGCTATTCTATTCCCCGGCAGCGGCGCCAAAAACTTGATAACGCTACACGCGTCGTTCGGGGTCAAGGAAACTTCCTTTTCTTCGAGCAAGTTTTATAACACCCTAGACAGTGAACCTAATCGTTGTAGTGTAGTAATTAGGGTAAGCCACGGGTATTGATATCGTTCTCTAGGGGAATAGGAATGCTAGTAGGGAGTTACTACGCTAAGGTTAAGGTTGAGGAAGATTATTTTTTATCTTTTTATATTTTATGAAAATGGAAAGGTACGAATCTCGGGTATTGGATTTGGGGGGTTGGTATTTCTACCGATTACTTCTACTATTATCTAATTATCTAAACTAAGGTTGTGGGAGTCTATGTCTAATTAATGTGTGCTCGTATGATAGTTTAAAGATGTGTTTACTTAGTTTGTATTACTCCTTAATTATCTCCTATTGATGGTTGAGTGTCACGTCTTATTCCTAGTTGCGTTGTGTTTCTAAAATTGTAGGGTATGCGTTTCTCCCTAACTCTTTGAACTTACCAAAGGGTCTTGTCTACAAATCCACTTAGATATTATAGACTCCTACTCTAAGGCACTCTTCGGATGTTTTAGCCTACAATCACTCAGGTAATCATACTCTAAGGTTCACAAAGATGAATCAAGCATTAAGTACACAACGAATGACCTATCGCATTACTAGATCATTAATCAACTAAGATAAGAAACAACCAATCAATATTTAATAATTAAGTTTCATACTTCCTAAGCAAACACACAAATAAATTAGCCGGACATGGAGAACATGCAAGCATACACACAAATAATCAAAGACATAATTGAATTAATGAAGCAAAGACTTATCTTGGTGTAAGATAGGGTTAAAAACCCTAAAATACTGTACAAGACACCTTAGGTTCGGTTTTAGGTTTTTACTCCAAAGACTCTCCACACAAAGACTGAAAAATTCGGATTCTATATATAAGATTACAATTGCGACGGCGTCACCTTATGTTTAGTGACGCCGTCGTGTCGCCGCCATTAGGGTTTCGTCTTGGCCACGTTAACCTTGCGACGGCGTCACCTTATGTCCGTGACGCCGTCCTCTTCAGCTTCTGACGTCGTCTGGATCGCATCTAGGCCGTCTGAGTAGCGACGGCCTACTCTTTCACAACTAGACGCCGTCTCTTGAAAACACGAGTTTTGTGTTCTGACCCGTCACAATAATTCTCCGACGGCGTCGCAAATAACTCCTGATGCCGTCGCCTTCTACATTCAGCGACTGTGAGTGTCTGATTTCGACTTTGGTCATTTTCTTCATATATTCGCGCCTTTTCGTCCAAATAAGTGCCATTCCAGCATTTTGCCTTCACGAGACCTAAAAAGTGAAAAGGAACGATATTAAGCAATAACGGATACAAAAGTGATCAAATAAGGACTTAAACGACCCCTCAAAATGGTACCTTTTAAAACCTTATCAACCCCGAACGACGCGTGTAGCGTTATCAGAAACTCAATCAATGACTTCAGCACTTTTAAAATATTTTATAAAATGAGTTATTGGTTGAGGGGGAGAATGTTTTCAAATCTATATCTTCTAACGAGCTTTCTTAATTATCCTACGTGCTTAATTAAAAATGATATTTGCCTGTGTTGAAGGACTAGGAATTTAGGATATGATTGTTAGGTTTAGATGATTAGAGTTTGATTAACACATAAACCCCATGCCTTATATGATCTGATTGTTATGTTGAATTGACTTTAATTAGTCGATTGTTGTTTGGGTGATGTCGACCACCATATATTTGTATGTGTGTTCACTAACGTATGCAGGTATATTGGTATAAAAGAATGTTCCCAATCCGGATCCCACAATTAAAGATGATTGGATGCCGAAAGGAAAGGGTAACTATATCTTGGGTTGACAAATGAAGAAACGGAGCTTAATTTGACTTCAATGGAAAGTTGGCATAAATGCAACATAAGAGGTCTCACTGCATCAGCAGATGGTTTTCTTCTAAGTGATTGAAGAAACGGAGCTTAATTTGACCTCAGTTGGCATTCAAAATGCAACGTAAAAAGAAGTCCCACTGCATCTGCAGACGGTTTTTCTTCCAAACCCTACAGCAACAACAACGGAAGCTTCTCAACCACCTAACGTATCTTTGTGCAGGATACCATTTTTAAACAATTTTGAAAACATTTTTTTGAAAATGGAAAAATATTATTTTGAAAATAAATTGGACTAAATTTTGTAAATCACCGGACTTAATTTTATCAAAATTTGAGTCACTCAATTATCGACCTCGGTCATCGATTGAGGGGGAGAGTGATTTAATTTAAAATATTTTCAAACAATATATCTTCATAAGAGTCCGTTTGTACGAAATTATGTGGTGATCTAAAGATTTAATGTTATGTCATGGTATGATTTTTCTTTTGAATCAAGGTCTTTCAAAATGAAATTTTTTCTATTCTTGTTTGATTGTGAAATTGTTTTGTTTTACTCAAAAGATCTCGTAAAAACAATCATACCTGACACTAACAATCTTTAATGTCTAAATCTGTTCCTTATTAATCATTTTTCAAAATTAAATTTTGCCACGTCTTTCCCTAAAACTTTTCTAAATAATTTAAATCAGATGGGATCACAAATCTAAAATGGTTTGATATTTTTTGATTAAGGGAGAGATCGTGAGTTAAATCTCTTATCTGTTTAAATGGAATTGGTTTTAGTCCTTTAAAGGCATTCCTGCCTCCATGTGCCAAACGATTTCATACACAATGCACATGTTGAGGAGGAGGAGTTATCCAAAAACATGATGAGTATTTAAACCATGCCACATATTCTCCCATGTTTTCTAAACCGTATTAAATCACTTGGGATCCAAAATCTCAAAGGGTTTGATATTTTTGATCAGGGGAGAATTTGTGATTTAATAATGAAATTTGATAAAAGGTGATCATTTTGATTTAATTGTGCAGGCTGCTCTCTCATATGTGCTAAACGCTTTCGAATCTCGAAGCATATATTGAGGGGGAGCATTTTAAAAGAAAATAAACTATCGAGGTGCAAATGCTTTTATGTTTTAACATAAAGTACATTGATTGAGTTTTAAATGGTTTCTTAATGGCTCGTGTGTTCGTGGATGTGCTTCAAAAGAACTCTTGCCTCTATGTGTTAAAATGATTTCTCTTATCCTATGCACATATTGAGGGGGAGAATTTTACCAAGAAAATCAAATGGCTTTTTCTATGAAAATTGTGATCAAAGAAAATATTTCAAAGTCCTCTTGCCTTCATGTGCTAAAAAATTTCTAATATATAATGCACATGTTGAGGGGGAGGTTTTATAAATGATCAAAACTATTAAGGTACAAAATGTTTTGATCTCGTATCACAAGTACCTTGATTGTTTTTCCAAATGATTTTTCAATTGGTTTCGAGAAGGAATGAACTGTACCAAAAGACCGACCATTTTACTTTATGCATGGAGTTATAAGGATGGTTAGGTTAGGTATTTGTTCCCACAATCCCGCCAGAGCCGGAGGGATCTACCCAGGGACAATCCACTAGATAGTGTAGAGTCCTTAGGTATATTGAAAAAAGGAGAAAAGTGAGATACGGGAAGAGTGCGGACTGAGACTGAGCTAGTACTGGAATAAACCTAACAAGGTTCTAGTTATGAAGTCTCGGTAAGCACTAAAGGGGTTGAAGAATGAAAAAGAATTGAATGTGAAAAGGGGTGAAAAGAAATAGCCCTCCAATAATTCAACTTTAGGGCATAAACCGGGTTCAATACATATGCTACTGGTGGTTACTAAGGTAACACTGGTATTGAAGACAAGACGTCATGGACCCAGTGACGCACTGCACTAAACTTCCCAAGCTACTCAAGTTCCTCTTAAAAGGGCTTGTTTCATTCTCACGGGGAACCTACATAATCTATCGACTTTCTCTTAGAGATTGTTGATATTGAAGAAGGAGACCCTCTCCCTAGTCTCCGGCACAAGAACCAAATATGCACAATTGAGTCTAGAGCCAAGAGATCATCCACAATATCTCGTTAGGACACTAAATTCTTGAGGACTTGCTTTTTCACACAATGTGAAAAGTAAGTATATATTAAGAGTCCTACGCATTATCCTTGTGGTATTGCCAGAATATCTGAGTGATATGTAAAAATATTCACAATGAAGATGGAAATCCTTCTAGAGCCAACATCAAACAAGCTCTTGGTGGGTGACATGTGAAATCTTGCAAAAGATCAAGCTTGTGACAACTGGATAGAAACGATGGGGAGATTCATTCTTGAATCAACCTTGGTCCAGGAATGGAATTGACGAATACTTTTGAAAAAACCGTTCAATGTGCGAATCTCTTCTTTTCACTAGCACGTCGAATGTGTACTCATTTTTTAATACAAAAAGTGTTTTGATTGAAAATTGATCTTTCTCATAAAATCTTCGTCGTATTGAAAAACTCTTTCTTCTAAGCAATACACGATTGTTTTCAAATCATTTTTCATCAATTAGTGAATCTCAATTTGCTGATTCACTCACTCCGTGTTGTCTTCTTTGAGACGTTCCGGTTTGAGAACAGCTAGAACAGCTGCGAAACCCTGTCAAGGAGATTCTTAGGAATCCTACCTGATCACAGGCAGTACTTGTACTGATCAACGGGGAACCGTGGGCCGTGTACCTCAATTCAACGAAAGTGATCAAAGATACTTTCGTGTGTTTTATTGCTAACTGTTGTTTGCAGGTACATTTGGACAGTTGCAGCTGATCAGAATTGAGGAGTCAATCCAAAGCCGCATGCTCACAGCATCCACTCTTAATTTGAAGAAATCATGACTGGTGCATATCTACATAACCTGGCTCTGATATTTCATACTATGCTTCTGCTTCGCTGCTGCAAATATCATGAACCAGTAAGGCTTCCGCTACTCTGATGGAAAGATGTCATGATTCAAAAGTGTGAGCATGTCGGTCCGAAAGTCACAACTTCACATCATGGCAACACAATAAAGGGTGATCCAGAGATTTAATGTGGCTGATGATCTCAAAGAAAGCTCGAAGATCATCAAAGATGTGGATCAGTTCAAAGACCTCCACTGAAAGTACAAAGCACTCGGACTTTGAAGTTGCACTGCAAAAGCACAAAGATTGTGGAATTGAAGAATTGAAGTCTACGAGCTTAAGAACAAAGTCAAGAATAGAATGCTAGGATTCAAAATGTAAAACATGGGGTGGCCTCCCTTAGGGGGAGATTGTTAGGAATTAGAAAATTCCATAGTGAAGAGTCGGTCACCCCAAATATTATCTAGCATAAGTTATCTCATAGACATATCGTAAGTTACGTTATTTACTGTTTTATTAGTTTGTTATTAGTCTAGTTTAGCATAGTGCAACACCGTGAAGGAAGGACGGGTCTTTACCCACTGTATGCCTGATCCACAGCCCGTCAGGAGGGCGTTTCACTTGTAACTATAAATACCACTTCCATCCATGGAAGGGGTGTGGCTTCTTTGAATAAACCTTTCATTTCATATAGCAACTCTTTTTCAAGAACCTCCTCTCAACTCTCTTCATCTCTCTAAAATGGCTTACTTGTTTAATCACAATCCTAGACCACCCGAATCATCAAACAACATAAATATTGGATCCTAACATTATCCTTGGTATAAGGATTAAACATGAAAGTAAAAGAATTTCTATCTCTCAGTCTCATTATATTGAGAAGGTGTTGAGGAAATTCAATTACTTTGATTGTACTCCTGTGAGTACACCTATGGATACTTGTGAGAAGCTGATGCCTAATAATGGCAAAGCTGTATCTCAGCTTAAGTATTCTAGGGTAATTGGTTGCCTGATGTATGCCATGACTTGTACAAGATCTGATATTGGTTTTGCAGTGGGAAAATTGAGCAGGTATACTAGTAATCCTAGTGCTCATCACTGGCAAGCAGTTTAAAGGGTACTGAAGTATTTGAAGAGAACTATAGATTATAGTCTCTCATATACTGGTTACCCATCAGTGTTGGAAGGTTACATTGATGCAAGTTGGATCAGTAACACTGAAGACAATTCGTCTACCAGTGGCTGGGTATTCCTACTTGGTGGAGGTGCAATTTCTTGGGCATCCAAGAAACAAACTTGCATCACCAGTTCAACAATAGAATCTGAATTTGTAGCTCTAGCAGCTGCTGGTAAAGAAGCTGAATGGTTGAAAAACTTGCTTCTTGAGATTCCATTGTGGCTTAAACCTATAGCACCTATTTCTATCCGGTGTGATAGTGCAGCTACATTGGCTAAGGCTTATAGCCAGATGTAGAATGGTAAGTCTAGACACTTAGGTGTCAGGCATAGCATGATTCGTGAGCTTATCATGAATGGGGTGGTATCTATAGAGTTTGTTAGATCTCAACAGAACTTAGTTTTTTTTTTTGGTAAAGGGGAGTAATCCTGCACCCTGGTAAATATATTAACCAAATAAATGTTTAAGTACAATGTATATGAGTGAGATCCCATATATCAGCCCGTTACATAGGCATAGAGCTTACATAACAAGAAACTTCCAATTATCTAAACAAGAAACAAAACACTACTCAAATGATAACATATGACCCAACGAAAGAAGACAACAGAACTTAGTTGATCACTTGACGAAGGGTCTGGCTAGAGACTTGGTTATAAAGTCTGCTACAGGGATGGGTTTAAGTCCAACTTAGTCACTGAATGCTAGGACACCCAACTCCCTCCTAAGGAAACTTGGGAGCTGAGTTCAATGTGGAAAGCTGAACATTCAGTGGACTGGAGCACATGTTTTATTTACATCCCAAGGTTGTGCTCAGAACCTGCTGAAAGGAGGATGAAGTCTTTACTTCTTAATGGTTAATTTTCTTTGAAAAAGTGCTTGGCAGGAGCATGACTAAAGAGGAACCACCTATGTAAATGTTGAAGTTTTGCTGCTTCAGGAAGCTTTGGACTTTAGCTTTTACAACATTTATGAATTTGGATATGGACACATGGCTTGTATAGTGTCAGGAGCTGATAAGTGTTTGAAAACTTGTGTGTATTTTATCTTCAGGTATTCAAATGGGTTGAAGGGTTCAATTCTTAGAACACCCTGATTCTCGAATATTTGAACGTGTAATTTACTAAGATGGAAATTCAATCCTCAGGACATTTTCGTTTGTGCACATGTTTTGTTTAATGTTTGTTTTCATGCAAAGGAAGTGAACTAAATTTGGGGAGGATTGTTGGAAAATTTAGTGCACTTGTGGGATTAGTTCACACCTTGTAATGGGTTAGGAGGTACGGTGTGTACACCCATAAGGTCCATGAACACCCTGACTCTAATAGTGGTTTGTATTGGTAGTGCTAGTAGAAAGTACTGCATAGTAGAAAGTACTGCTAGTGGAAAGTACTGCTTGTGGTTTCCACTGATAAGTAGTGTTTCCACTGATAAGCAGTGTTTCCACTGATAAGCAGTATTTCCACTGAAAGG
Source organism: Chrysanthemum seticuspe (assembly GCA_019973895.1). Classification (NCBI taxonomy): domain Eukaryota; kingdom Viridiplantae; phylum Streptophyta; class Magnoliopsida; order Asterales; family Asteraceae; genus Chrysanthemum; species Chrysanthemum seticuspe. The sequence continues at coordinate 347,628,864 of BPTQ01000008.1, read as the reverse complement.
AGTGTTTTCATTGAAGCAGTGTATCCACTGCTAGCGCTATGAAAGTACTGCTTGTAACGGCTTTGACCTATTCAAGTGGCAGTTTCAACTGCTTAATGACCACGTTTAATTGGTCATGTAACCACTAACGGCTATAATGGGGATAATTATGAGGCTATTAATGGGCCGATTAATACTCATAATTCCATTTGATTAGCTTAGAGTAAACTCCTATAAATAGGAGATATGATTATGCATGATTAACACTTCTAAGCAAAGTGTTATTGAATTGTGCCTAATTCTATAACTACATTTGGTCTTATCCCAAGTAGATATTCGTGTAACCCAGGCATTAGGGTCGAATAGTTTACTTTGGAAAGTGATCACACGATTCCAAGTGATATCCGGTAACCACTTAGTGGTATTTGTTTCTGCTGACCTGTTACTTGTTTCTGCTGAATTGATTATCTTAACCCTTTTCTGAGAGCTAAACCCCAACATTGAACATTCATGCAATGTTAATGATCAGGCAACATTAAACTAACAATTCATACATGAATAACTCATATAACCCGCACAAACACCTGGTGTTTAGCCTTGCATGACAAAACAAGAACTAAAAGACATGATTAAATTAAGATCAAATGATTGCATCATATATATGATTAAAGCATTAACCAAAAAATTGCAAAGTGTTATGCCATCATTACACCGCTCAAAATAAGTAAAAATAAACAAAATGATGTTTGAGAGAGTTTTCCGACTTGAGTTTACTCCAAATGATGAAAATTAGAAGAGTGTATATATAAAATGTAGACGACATGTTAATTTGGATAATGAGGATAATGATAGCGAGAATGATGTGGAAGAGGATGAAAATGGAACAATGAAATTTCATCATAAAAAATGCTATGGGTACAACTCCTCGAAAAGTGGTGGTGGAACTGGGATGAAGAGCTAATATGAGCGTCGGAAAGATGATTACGAAGATAACTCATATGATGATGATGAGTGTGAAGATTTAACGGAAGCGCAATTAGCATTTTCTGAAGCGTATGATATAAGAGTTAGTGGTCATACTAGACGTAAGTAGTTTATCTAGTAGTTTTTCATAAGTTTGGTATGCCATTCTTATGATAGTTTTTAGTTTAAAGCACAAATAGGGCGTTTGTTTTTCGCTTTTGTAAGATGTGAGATTCACTCATATCATATGCACTTAACTTTATTGGAGTAATAAATTTACCATAATGTAACAACCTTTTACCCAAAATAAATAAGTATAATGCAGATGACGTATGGAACATATGAGACCGATGATTGGGGTAGAAAATATGTGTGAAACCCTGATTTTAGAGATGGCATCGGTGTTTGGAGGTCCTTGAGACGTGATTTGGAAGACTTCCAAGCGGCGTCTGGTCCAAAAGTGTAGAATTCTCCAAGTCTTTCCTAGGTGAGACATGGTCTCGCCAAAGCCATATTCATTTAAACAGAAATAAAGCAACTTCTTATTCTTTGCAAATACGAGACGACGTACGGGAGGTCATCTCAAACCAAATTCCAGCTTAAAGATCTTCCTTGCTTGACTTGATCTTAGCAAATTCCTTTATACATTCTGTCAGCTCCATAAAACCTAGGAGCCAACATTTTAAACTTTTTAAGTATCATTTTCAACGAAATTAAGTAAAATCATCACGAATAAAAGTCGATATATATGATGACAAAAATATTAAATTGCAGGTCACCAAATCCCTCACACTCAGTGAATCAATTATGGAATAAACTAATATACAAGAGTAGAAGACAATGTTTGGAACTTGTATTATGTAACACAATATTAATTATAGTTAGATAATCTTTATATATAAAGATTCAGTACTCTAATTTATTGTGCAAGTCTTAATGTGCTAGAAAACGTGTACGGTACAAACATGTCATAGCTCCACACGAGCTCTCAATTGAATGTCCACGATCATGTGCAACCTCAAAGAATACAAACAATGCTGGAGTTACACAACTCATAAATCTGTGTATGCTTAAAAATAGAAGTCATAGGCATCATTTATTTGCGGGAATGTAATTCAGTGAGGAGAAGAATATGAGCTGTCCCTGCTGTTTCAGGAATGTAAACAATTCCGCATTGATAATGAAGATATCCAAAGGTCGACTTTATAAGTATAAATACAATTGACTTATGCATCCAAGTCATCCGACTTTACCTATAGCCATGGCGGTAGAAAAAAAAAACGAAAACATCATGTAGAACCTACCTGAGTACTCGAACCACAACCACATCCAACAAATCAACCCATATTACCAACAACAAATCCATATCTAAACCTAGAACCCATCGATTATCAACCAAAAAACAATCAACACCAACTTCATAACTACCCTATCTCATCCTCCTCAATGAACACACCTTTTGCACAGCCAAAAAACTCGAACATAAATAACAATCAAACGATATCAGATTTTTTTTCGTGTGTCATAAAATATTATCAGACCTCATAGTCCAAAACACAAAAAATAAACATCATCGCCGATCCATTTTTGAAGTCTATCTTCATTATATATCCGAAACAAAAAGATAAAAAATAACAAATTTGTTACTTTCTTTTCTTGGTTCGTTCAAAAACACACAAACTACACTTTAAAAAACGTAACTCGATGATACCTACCCGAGACCCTCCAAAGGATCTTGAAGACATATAAATGCTATATTGATTCGTATTGAGCCGCAAACGAAATCATAGGTTAATGGGGCGGATTTCACAATGTTTTAGGGTTAGGTCAATAAAATGAGTTTGTTATATCATAAACTGGGTTTCATTGGGTTTGTGGATTACCAGGGGCTTAATTGTTATGACGGATTGTGTTATTGGGCTAAAAAATTTAATAAAAGTGGTCCTCGTGAATGCTTGGTTATCGACTAGGACCAAAATTTCATCAATCGAACATATGAAAATTTATAGTTATTAAGAAAATGTAGGGAAATAGAGAGAGAAATGTTTTCTTGGAAGGGTAATATTCAAATATGTATATAGATCATTTAATGTTTCTTTTTGCTGATATTTCATTTTGGTTGTTGCTTTATGAAATATATGGCATACTGCATGTTAAATATGAAAATAAAGGCCAAAACAAATTAGCTTAGAACATGTCAAACATTGGAGTCTTACATTTATTAACTTTATATTTGAAGGTGGTAGGTCTCAGCATGTCGTCCAAAATCATAGCATTCATAATATATGTTCACTGCTCAAGGTTAGCATCAACGATTACTTGCAGTCATATATAATAATTAATTAAGTTGTAGTGACTAGCTAATTTATACAACCATGCATGTGCATGCATGTGAATCTTATTTACATGTTGCTATAAAAATCTTACTTGTCATATGTGCTCAAAATCTTACCCATCTAAAATGCTCATTTTGATACCTTTTGAAAAAAGTCACATTTAAACAAGTGAATCATTAGGCAATATCGATATCACATAAAAGATAAGTAATTTTCGATCAATTGAACTGAACTTCAGTTTACAAAGAGAACTATGTGCTATCGTGATTATCATTTTTTTTTTCTCTTCCAAAACTTATTAACTTGCAAACAACCGGTCACACCAAACAACCGGCATTTGTATATTGTGAATTTAGTCACTTACTCAATAACATAATCCATGCTTCGCACGAGTTTGAAGGCCTTGTCAGTTACGTTAATTAGTATACGTTAATTTTGATCATTTATTGACTTTGGAGGTAAGATAATCAACTTGAATATGCAACCTTAAGATAATCAAGTATAGAAAAATTAACAAAGCTCGAATGGTCCAACCATACACGTAACACGTATATTATACTATTACGGAGTATTAATTATGGATCTTTTTTGGTTTTTCGTTTTTCATTTTCACACGTAAATTTTCTATGACCATTTTGTTATTGTTAGATAATAAAAGTCTATTGGCCCGGCCTATTTGTTTAGGCCCGTTTAGCTTTTAGCTTTTAGGGTTTAGGTATTACTAATGTTATAAATAGCGTGTGGCGTGGCGTGACGGCATGATCAAGCCTAACGCCTTTGCGGCAAAAATAAAACTTTTGCGTTTATAAGGTGTGACATAAGGCGGCACAAAGTATGAAAATATTTATATATTTATATCATAATTCATATATATCGAGTTTACAAAAACATGTGCCATAAGGCGGCGTGGCGGCATGATCAAGTCTCACGCCTATGCAAAACCTTTGCGGAGTCTTTGCGAGCCTTTTAGAACAGTGGGTATTACCTTTTCAATTTAATGTATTTGTATTTTAAAATTATAGTTGAATCTGAATAATATTTCCATGATTTCTACACATTTTACTCAACCTACATTTGTTAGGTTTTGTCAGCTTAAACTAGCAAGTTAGCTATAAAAAAAGGTAAAATAAACTAAGACAAAAATATATACAAGTACTAGAATATGGCATTACCTTGTGCATAGCTGTATCACCTCTGCGAGCTGACTATAAATTCACTTCATTTGACTACACAGATTGTGTGGTCATCATACCTTAAATGCCTTCAAGCAATAAAATCTTGTTACTGTTCGTTTTTGCGTTAGCAAAATGCATTCAGTGTGGAGCGTTGCAACGGCACTTTGAATTTTCGGTACGTATTTATGTATTTGGAAACACGTATATTATTCATCCGTTTCTGAGATGTAAATGTTATGGAATAACTTTGTGTAGGTAGAGGAAGCATCATACACTCGTCTTTGTGCAACGAAAGCTATGCTAACTATAAACGGACAATTTCCAGGCCCAACATTGCATGTTCGTGAAAAAGAAACGATTTGGGTCAAGGTACATAACAATGGAAGATACAATATCACCCTTCATTGGTAAGCTGAATCTTTTTAGCTTCCAACGTTGATTTTGGTTAACGAATAAATACATTATATGAGTTTCAAATCACAGGCATGGAGTAAAGCAACCTAGCAATCCATGGTCAGATGGTCCTGAATACATAACACAATGTCCAATTCAACCGGGCGACTCCTTTAACTACAAGCTTATATTATCTATGGAGGTTGGGACAATTTGGTGGCACGCTCATAGCGCTTGGATTAGAGCCACAGTCCACGGTGCCATGATTGTGCATCCCAAAAAAGCCTCAGACTTACCCTTCCCCCCACCAGATCAAGAAGTTCCCATAATTTTCAGTGAGTGTACATCAATAAGTGATGTATCCGGCCGGAACCAACTTTTTACGGTTTTGAAAATTACTTTTGTATTGAATTATTTTTAGGTGAATGGTGGAAGGAAGATGTGATGGAAGTGCTTCAGGAATTTCTTACATCCGGTGGTGCCCCTAGGTTATCTGATGCTTACACCATCAATGGCCAGCCCGGTGATTTGTATCCATGCTCGAGCCAAGGTTAGTTTAGCAATTTCACATACATGAAAACTCAAGCACTTATGAATAACTCATTATCAAGGATTGTCTAAATCTATGCAGAAACATTCAAATTAAATGTGACGTACGGGAAAAGATATCTTTTGCGAATGGTAAATGCCCTGATGGATGAAATCCTCTTCTTTAAAATTGCAAATCATTCACTAACAGTTGTGGCAAATGACGGAAGCTACACAAAGCCGTTAACAACGGATTATATAGTAATTGCCCCGGGCCAAACAATGGATTGCTTGTTAGAAGCCAAACAATTTGGCGGTGGCCGCTACTACATGGCGGCTAGAGCCTATCAGACCGGAAGCATTGGTTTTGATAACACCACCACCACAGCAATCATCCAATATGATGGCGATTCTAACTCGTCCACCACTCCTCTATTCCCTTTACTACCCGATTACAATGACACCACTATGGCTTATGAATTTCTTGGGAGCCTCAAGAGCACGGAGCCACACTTATTTCCTTTAGACAAGTATGACACACGCATAATCTCTACCGTTAGTTTAAACACGATTCCATGTCAAAACAATTCATGTGCGGGGCCAAATGGTACCCGACTTGCAGCTAGTATGAACAATATCAGCTTTCAATTTCCAAGAATTGACATACTTGGAGCTTACTACTATAACATCAATGGTGTGTTTGACACAGGATTTCCTACTGTTCCGCCATTTTATTACAACTTTACAGGAACTGTTTTCCCAGCATTTTTACTAACACCCAAAAGGGCAACAATTGTGAGGGTTATAGAATATGGTTTGACCATAGAGCTTGTTTTCCAAGGGACCAGGATGGTTGCAGGGCTTGATCATCCTATGCATTTACATGGATATAGTTTTTACATTGTTGGAGGGGGATTTGGTAACTTCGATGAAGATAGAGATCCGTTGAACTATAACCTAGTAGACCCGCCACTCAGGAACACTGTTATGGTTCCTGTAGGTGGATGGGCCGCTATTAGGTTCAAGGCTGTAAACCCTGGTAAGATCCAATCTAAATTATATTCTTTAATCAGATTCATCATTATCATCTCTATTATTCATCTAATGAATTCCAAACAGGAGTATGGTTTTTGCATTGTCACTTTGAACGTCACCTTACATGGGGGATGGATACCACGTTTATCGTCAAGGATGGCAATAAGACTAATGAACGCATGCTGCCACCACCCCGAAACATGCCACGATGCTGATTTCGTGTACCATGAACACACGCTTATATATTATATGAAATAATGTCTTCTGATATAGTTGATGATGCATATATCCAAGTTTTGTTTACTTGGTGAGAATGCACATTCCTAACTATGAATCAAGACGTACACAAATGGGATTATACTTTTGTTTTCTTTCCACTTAGCTTAGCTCTTGTGTTCAAGATGTTATGAAATACCTAAAATAGTTCATATCTTTTCAAGCTATTTGTTGCAATTGTGCATTAAAATCATATCTCTCTCTCTCTCTCTCTCTCTCTCTCTCTCTCTCTCTCTCTCTCTCTCTCTCTCTCTCTCTCTCTCTCTCTCTTTAAACCTTAACCATTTCATTACGAAACATGCCAAAAAGTCTATTAAACCCGGACAAAATAAGTTTTAGGACGGCTTTTAATGGTATTTAACAAACTTCTTCTTTTTAGGTGAAAGGTAAATCATATATATTAACACAACAATATATAACATGTTACAAAAGCAAGCATTTGAGATGATTTTTTGGGTAAAAGGTCAAGATGACCCGGTAAATATTATTACTCCAAAAAACATTTAAGTACAAAGGATATGAGTGACATCTCATATCTCAGCCCATTACATGGGTAGACTTACATAACGCACTTCCAAATATCAAAATAAAACAATAAACCACAACTCAAAGGAGATAAACTACCAATAAACGAACACCAAGACTATTTTTTACCACGTCCTTTGAGATTAAAGTCATTAAATTCATGTGGGAGATTGTAGACGTGGCTCGTATAATCATCATAATCCTCTTCATCTTCATGTTCATATCCACCACCTCCAGAAACAAGAAAATTCGCTATCGGGTTATCCTCTGGGAGTACTTGGTCATCATCACTGTCAGAAACATCAATCTCTCCCACTTTAGAGAACGGATTAGTCCTTTTAGTGGGAAAAATATTAGAAGAAGAAGAAGGCTTAGACGTAACACCCTCCTGTTGAGCATTAGAAACCACCACCGGCTCCTTGACTCTATCATCAACCACAATCGGATCTTGTGGAAAACTACGCGTCTGTTGAGACCCCTCCTTGTTAGCAGCCAATGAAAAATCAGGAGTCCCTTCCTTGGCAACATCGTCATTAGACATAGAACACTCCGCATCAACCGAATTAAGAACGCCAAATGAATTAGATGTAGACACTTTAGGACCACTTGTGCTCGCCACATCTACCACCTTTTTCTTATTACCATTCACCTTCGTAGCCATGGTAGGAGCTTTGGGTTGGTAACGAACCTTAGGGCCCACATTAGGCTTAGGAAAACCTCCTTTTCCCGGAACACTTTGATTGCCACTCTTACTTGCCTTCTTACCTTTAATCGTTTGAAAACCATCATCATCCTTTTGTGCAGGCTGAGTATTAGGAGCGACATATCTAGGACAAGTACCCACAGTATGTCCAAAGATGTTACAAGTATCACATCGAGGTGGTTTCCATTCATATTCAACCCAGACTGTTTCAGTAGAAAAACCTGGAGCATCAAGTAACGGAATAGCCACAGTGAGACTCTCTTTAAGAACCTCATCTGCTTTAACCTCAATTAGGCATCTTGCAAAACTACTACGGCCCCAAGATTCCAAGCACATTTGACTGGTATAAGAGTCTAACATTTTGGGAGTACCAATCAAAGTGGCTAAAAGACTGAGACCATCTTCAGAAAACATAGCAATAGGGACATCATGGAATTTGACCCACACCGGGATGTTTGTCAAATCCTCTTTAAGTAGATTAGTGTTAACCGTCCATGGTTTAAGTATAATAGGGACATTACGAATCATCCATGGACCGTTCTCAAGCACATCATCAATACCTTTCTTAGAATCAAACTTAAAGAAGAAAAAACCCTTAGCATTCATCATGACCTTTCGAATACCAAACTTACTCCATGCATTACGTACATAATAATCCACAACCGGGAAGGCAATACGCTTACCAAGAAAGTAACCATAAAGAGTATTATCGAAACGTGAATTTACCTCTTGAATTACTTCCATTGGAACCGTCAAATCCACTCCGTCAGTTTTGTTGCTTGTTTCCAGTCTACGAAAGTTAGCTTTAACCCTCTTAGAGTCAATAGAAACAGCATCTATAAATGACGGTGTCTTTAAATTGGCTTGGCTTGTAGGTGGACCAGAGTTAACATTAGCACGCTTATGTCGAATATCATTAAGCATGTTCACGAATTTTTGCGTCCTATCAACTCCCGAGTCTCCACCACTCTCACCATTCGGTTGATCACTCGTAGACTCAATAGCAGGAGAAGATATCACAGCTGGTTTTAAAGGTAACCCATCATCGCCTACTAAAATAAGCTTCCCCTCTAAAATTTGTTGTTCAAAATCATGAATTTTACTAGCCAAAGTAGAATCATGACCCCCTGGTGCGTCATGACTAGGGCTAGAAACAAGAGGAATCGGATCCTCTTGTGCATTGGTGAAAACAGAAGCAGCATCCCCACCACTTTCACCATCAGTATTGGAACATGAAACAGGCTTCATGGTTTCATCTAACTCAAAACTAACCACCCTCTCCATCAAACGCAGAACTAAAACAACCCTAAAACAGAAAAAAAACCAATCGAAACAAGACAGCAGATCCACGTAACAGGAAAACACGTCCTCGTTTTCACAACGTAATGGAAACCCTAGTTAAAAACTAGGGTTTATGCACAATGAAGAGCAAAACTAACCCATAATCAGTAGGAATGCATGATCGAGTATATCAGCGAATAAGGCAATAAAGGCAAAGCAATTATTGGCTAATATTAAATAACCTACTCTGACCCACTAGTAGAATCAGTAGGGATGAAGCACGTGATTAACCAAATCAAATTAATCAATTGGAAAAGAACCGACCCACGATCTAAATTATCAATTAGTTAATAATCGACAAAAGGGTTTTTTAATCGTAAGGGTGAATCGGTTTTCGCCAAGAGAGAGAGAGTAGCATTTGAGATGATGGACATGCCCAATACATCAACAAAGCAGCTATACATGAACTAATACATTGCATACAAATGAAAATTTCACCTAGGCTTCATATAGTGATATAGACAGCCATACAAATCAAGTACTCCAAGGATAAACCATTCAAATGTAATAACCAACCATTCAAATGTAATAACCTATCAAGAACAATGTAAAACTATCGTTTCCACAGGACTGACAGTCAACTAACTACAATTTCCTACTTAGTAATTCCATATGAGGACTCAACTTGCAGTTTCATTCCTCACAAGTCAGTCGTCAACAAAGGTTTTACTACTATGCACCATTTATGAAAACAGTCACACCTATGACTACATTTCCTTTAACACTATCAAACTCCAACTAATTGACTACAGTTCCAACCCTCACAATCAAGTAGACTTCATGATAAGCTAACACCCTTCCAACAATTCCCCTCGGTGACAACTCATGGCTAGGACCAAGTAGTCCCATCTATCATGACTCACTATTCCTAGCCTCATGAGTTACTCATTCAATGCTATCTTATAAGTCCAGCAAGCATTACTTATCTCCAATATCAGCATTCCACACATCTAGAGTAGTTCACCATATTCTTACATATTTTTTGGGTAAAGGGTTTCCCCGGTAAAAGTAGAACAATTTAAGAATAACGTCAACAACAGGGTTCGAACGTGCGTGAACAAAACCCAACATTGAGTTCTTACATATTCATTAATCATTATCACTTGTCAATCTTTTGCCTCTTTTGTCATCCGCATTGAGTTCTTTACCTTAAGAGTAACTAGTCTAAATCTAACTGTATTCATTACCACTCTTGGCACTTCCTTTCAACTCCTTTCAGCAGAAAACAATCTCTTGTTCCTCTCATTCCAAATGAAATAAACACAAGCTGCTATCACCAATCTTCTGATCACACTCATAACAGACTTATTACTTGGGAGATCCACCATATCTCTTATTATATCATCCCAATCATAGTTCAGCCTTTTCTGATTCATTTAACAAACTTCTCATGCAAGGTTTGTAGTGAAATCAACAAACAATTATATATATCACTTGAGTGAAAAATGTGGACTTAACAAACCGGTTTATCTATACGTCACATCAGTTTTTGAACATGTTTAGTTAACATACTTATGCCATTTTGAGTTTCTCATAAATCCGCTTAAGGATTCCGCTCAGTCACAATATGTGTGATATATCATATGTTTCGCTTCACAAAGACGAGTGTATGAGACTGTTATTTGCGCATAAGGTATAAGTCTTTTGAAACTAATATCGACGTAATTATCTAGCTGTGTAGGTGAAGGAAGCATTATACACTCATCTTTTTGAATCGAAAAACATATTAACCGTGAATGGGCAGTTTCCAGGACCAACGTTGAATGTTCATGAAGGAGATACGTTTTACGTGAAGGTTCATAACAATGGAAGATACAACATCACCATTCATTGGTATGTCGAACTCTTTTTGTTCACAAAGTGTTGATAAAGTTTGACTGTAGCTCACACTTATTCTCATTAACTGAACTAAATTTAAAAAGTGGTGTTTTAAAACATGGGCCGATACGTGAGAAGCCCACCAATTAACTAACTAATAGAAAGACTAGCATAAAGGTTTTTAGGCAAATAATTTATGATTGGTGACTAAATAAATAATGTCAACTTCTTCAGCTTAACAAACATAAATTGTTATAATTAATGTAATTCTTACTGTAAATGCGGATTCTAAGCATTTGTCTAAATAACATTTCACAGAGCAATGTGCCAATGTCTAAAGCCTTTTAGCAGCCATATTCCTTGACTTCAAAATTTTATTGTGTCTATTTGAATATGATTACATGATATGAGTTTGAAATCTTAGGCATGGAGTAAATCAACCTAGGAACCCATGGTCAGATGGTCCGGAATACATCACACAATGTCCGATTCAACCAGGTGACTCATTCAACTATAAGATCATAATTTCTACGGAAGTTGGGACAATGTGGTGGCATGCTCATAGTGGCTGGTCTAGAGCCATGGTCCATGGTGCTATTGTTGTGCAACCCATACCGGGTAAAAGCTACCCCTTCCCTCAACCCCATGAAGTAGTTCCCATAATTTTTGGTAAGTGTACACGATTGAATACAAACTCGGTTTCTACAATTTGTGAACATGCGTTACACAATCTATTGTGTTCATTAGATATGACAAACTAGTTTTTCACCACTAACGGAATTCTGTTTAAGTGAATGGTTGAAAGAAGATATAATGGGAGTGCTTAAAGAATTTGTTAGATCTGGTGTGGTTGTTAGTCCCTTGTTAATTGCATTTGAGTCAAGTTTAATTAGCAGTATTATTATGTATGTACTTATGTTTATGGACATATTTGTGTTATGTATTTGGACGAAATAGGCCTGCACAAATGGGTCACTGCAGCCCATATTGTGGCAGTTAGGATTGACAGTTACAAATGACAGTTACTCCCAAAAGTCACAACGTTTGGTGGGAAACATAACTGTCATTTGGTGCCTCTTAGAAACATATAAATATGTAGATTTCTGTAGGCAGAAATCATTCAACTTTTATCAACTTATTTATGCATTACCTGTTATTGTTATTTACCTTATACCCATTATTCTTTCATTGCACTTTTCTATTTTACAATTCGATTATCAAAGTTATGAAGAACCTTTTGAAACCAAGAAACTTTGGCAACAAACCTGTACACAGTGGTGCCCCTAGAGACTCTGATGCTTACACCATCAATGGTCAACCTGGTGACTTTATCCATGCTCGAGCGAAGGTTAGTTATGTGATTTCCCATACTCGAAAGCTCGATTTTTTTTTATTAAGATGTTATTTGTAATGTTTGTTTATTTTTACAGATACCTTTAAGTTAAATGTGACATATGGGAGAAAATATCTTTTACGCATGGTAAATGCAGCGATGAATGAAATCCTCTATTTCGCCATTGCAAATCATCCGTTAATTGTTGTGGAAGCCGATGGTAGCTACACGAAACCACTAACAAAAGATTATGTAGTAATATCCCCGGGTCAAACTCTTGATTGCTTGTTAGAAGCAAACCGAGTTCCACCAAAGGGTCGTTACTACATGGCTCCTAGAGCATATTCCACCGGTGTTGGCGTTTCTTTTGATAACACCACCACCACTGGAATCCTCCAATATGATAGTGGTTCCACCACCCGTCCTATGCGCCCATCCTTACCATATTAGAATGATTCCATTGCGGCGTTAAACTTTCTTGGCAGCCTTAAGAGCTTAAGCCCATTATCATTCATTCATTCCCTTTGAGGGCTCACGATACATAAATACATTCCACCATTTCTATAAACACATTTCCATGTAAAAACTCTTCATGTGAGGGCCAAATGGTACCAGATTGGCAGCTAGTATGAACAATATTAGCTTCGAATCTCCGTGTATTGACATACTAAAAGCTTACTACTATCACATCAATAATGAGTTTGGTACAAGATTTCCTAGTGTTCCACCATTGTATTACAACTTTACTGGTAATAATTTACCATTGGTTCTACAAACGCCTAAGAGGGCTACAGAAGTGAGGGTGATAGAATATGATAGTATCCAAAGTCGTTTTTCAAGGGACCAACTTGGTTTCAGGGCTTGATCATCCTATGCATTTACATGGATTTAGTTTTTATATTGTCGGATGGGGATATGGTAACTTTGACAAGAAACATGACCCGTTGAACTATAACCTAGTAGACCCTCCATTCCGGAACACTGTTCTTGTTCCGATAAATGGATGGGCTACTAGTAGGTTCAAAGCTGCTAACCCTGGTAAGATACATGTTCTACAACAACAACTTGCATTTTAATATAATCACTTGTATAATACTTAGCGCAAGTCTTTCTCTTATAAACTCCAAATAGGTGCATGGTACTATGGTTTATGCATTGTCATCTAGAACGGCACCTTACATGGGGGAAAGATACATTATTTGGATGATCAACAGTGAGCTTTAAAATGATCTTGCAAATAAACTAGAAATAAAAATGATACTATGGAATCGAAACAAAAACAAAGGGTCATGAAGTATGTAAGATGTCGTAGGCAGTCCCAAACGATCGTGGTTAAGATAAATGATGCCTTGTTGATCGATTAGCGCCTTAAATTTAGGAAGAAGAAACCTTTGACATCCAGATTCTAGCTCAAATACATATACCAATTTGACATTACATCTGTGATTTGCAAATAAAACTTATACACGCCAAAACCTAAACGGTATTGAACAAAATAGCCATTTGTAATCCATATTCGCACGTTTCTATTGAAAAAAAAAAAAAAAAAAAAAAAAAAAAAGCAAACGACAAGCTCGAGCAACATTCAAGACTCCAATAATAATATTAAAGGTTTTGAATCATGCATAATACAGTATGTTTTTACTTGAAATTTTTTATGGGTCAGCATTTTCGAACTTATGATAAATCCATGTAAACTTGTCTTTAAATTAAACTATCTACACAAGTCACGATTACTAGCACAAAATATGTCTTAATACAAAGAATAGACAATATCAACATATATTAGTTAGAACTTAGAAGACCATATTTCCATATCAATCTAGATGTTTTTATATAGTTACGGTCACATATTAGCAATTGTGGCTCGTTAAAATGGCATCCTTATAATTAGTAAAGTTTGTGAATAGGTTATTAAACACGAGCTATGGAATTTCTATTTAATTAGTTCGTAACCAAAAGTGGGCGGCACGAAATGAAATGTTTGAAACATTAAAGTTTAAAATTTGCTCAATTTAGATTTCAATGAGATAAAATTGTCCTACAAAAATGCAGTTTTTGTAACTTATAGGTAACTTCATAATCATCTGCACGTGTCATATAAAAATGCAGTTTCTGCACCCAAAGAAATATAAAAATGCAGCTTAAGATTGTCGTATAAAAATGCAGTTCTTTATTACTCAAGTAATGATAAAGAAAACGTAAAAGTAAACTTCGAACGTAACGATAACATTTGCACGTCATTTTGGTTGCAACTTATAGTAAAATTGCATTTAGGTGGCATTGATAAACGGAAATAATCAACCTCTTTTACACACTATCATAAATAAGTATCATCAATGAATTATGGAGGCTTTTTTTTCCTCAATTTATGCTTGGTTTCAAAATTCATTCCCAACCTATGCTTTTTGCATGAAGTCTTCCTTACTTATGTTTTTTGATTAAAAAAAAAAAAAAAAAAAAAAAAAAAAAACAACAACTTAATGAGTCTCTCTTTTCGTATTTTCTCACTGTCTTGTATTGATAAATATTATTTCTTTCACAATTCAAGATTTCTCAAATAAACTAGGATTATATTTAAGAAATAAACTAGAATTAAATTTAAGAAATAAACTAGCAGGTTACCGGCTGCAACAATTAAATTTTTTGACAAACAATGTTTTTTTATAACAAACTTTTTGTGACAATAACTTTATAGAAGAGTGAAATTTCAGGTTGTAATAACTTCAAACAATGACAAACTATATTATGTTAAAATTAGATACTAAGGAATATTGACATGTCATTTAATTTTTTTTGATAAGTTGTATTTATGTTTATTTCAGAAATGTTTTAGTGTGTTTGAGGTAAATATTTAAAGATTTATTCTAATAGCTTGTTTGACTTGTATCTTGTGTTTTATTGTTTGTATTTTTGCATTAATAATTATATTGATTAAGGTGTTAAATATATATGTGTTCATAAGTTAATCGTACAACATGCATGTATAGTTATATTACTTAATACTTAATTTTGAAATGTCTTAAGCTAATATGAAACAATTCGCTTAAAGTAATTACCAAAATCCAAAACTAACATACACGTGTATTATATATTCGTAACAAATGTTTATTTAGCTAGCATTAAATTACTTTGTAAAGTTAGATTTCTTTATTTTATATATGTTTCAACATCTCATCTTTATATACATATTACGTAATCTTATAATTTTTTGACAAAGTATTCAACTTACTTTCTAAGGTTTCTTGATTTATGTTGTGGGTGTACAAAAAATATCCGTATTCGGATATCCAAAAATTTGACCAGAATTTAAAAAGTTAGATTTTTTGAAATGTCAGTTTTGGAAATTGTAAATGTTTTTCAAAAATTATAGATATTTGAATATTCGGATATATAAATCTGTTATCCGAAATTTCAGATATCCGACTTGAAAAAACTTAGCTAAAATAATGGGTCTAACATAAAACAATCATCGCCAATTTTGAATATCCAAATTTGTGATATAAATATTTATTCACAAGTCTTTTAACTTATTTAAATTAACAACAAAAAGTTATTGTAAAAAATGTTTCATTTTATACTATGCACTGTGGATGTGTTTGCTTTGTCTTTTTGGGCTCAGGTATGAGATTCACCCACACCCTTGGTACTTGATTGTTTTTTTTTGGAGAAATATATTTTACCCGAGGTAACCCTTTTACCCAAAAAGAAACCATGAGACGAATCTGATAGCATCATAATCGTATCTACCTCTAAGACGGTAGTTTGGTGGCTTGGCGATGGTAATGGGATGTATTGTACTTGGGTTGGTCGGAGATGGTGTTGCGATTGTGTGTATTAGACTTGAGTTGGTCGGCGATTGTGTAGTTTGACCAGATATTAGTAATGGTGGTTGAACTTAAGTGGTATGGAAGGTGGGTTTGAGGAAGAAGAGGATAGAAAATATGTGGAACATGGTTTTAAACTTAAGTGTGATAGAGAAAGTTGTTTTTAAAGAAAAATATATTTTTTTTTAAATATTGAAAACATACAAAAGAAAAGGTGTAGTATGTGTCAGAAAAATAAAAAAAAAGTACATAGGGTTAACTTTACTTTTTCATCGTTTCCAAACTTACCTATCACTACCATTCATATATCCATTATCCCTCAGGTCCCACACGGCCACACCTCCGCCTAAACATCACTACTACAACCACCATCGTACCTGAGGCCATCACCAGTTGTGAAGAAGTGTTTTCGAGATACCATTGTACCTACGTCCCTTTCGCCACCATCGCACCTCCGGTCACTAAAAATGATGAAAAGGGTGGTTTATAGATTTTTAACATGTAGTGAAGATCTAATACATTTTTTTTGTGAAATGGGTTTACTAACCATCTGTCCAACAACCGTCAAGGCGACTTTTCAGTTCTAATTAACAAAACAAAGTTAGTTTTTTTTTTTTTTTTTTTTTTTTTTTTTTTTTTTTTTTTATGGTGTAGGTCGGGAACATAAGTGGGTTTTATGTTATATTTACCAACATTGATATCTTTAATGGGTTAGTGCACATGATTTTTGTAGGGTGTTCTATGATGGTTGTGGTACTTGATGAAGAGGGTAAAAGAATAAAAATTATATGTTTATGGGTTTGGAAAATGTGTAGCCTATAATAAGTAAAAAGGAAGGTTCAAAGTATGGTGGTGTCATTTTAAGGGTCAAAGTCAAAGTAAAAAAGAAGGGGTCAAAGTCAAATGGTTCTCTAAACTATTTAGATTGATTATTATTTAAATGGATTAAAAAAAAAAAAAAAAAAAAAAAAAAAAAAAAAAAAAAACTTGTGTTACAAAGAATGACAAATATTATTTTTTCATGTAGGAAACAACATAAAGGATGGCTGTATTTGTGACCAAGATTGCAAGCACCTTGCAATGGATTCGCAACGCAAACCAAGACACGTGGGTAACTTAATAAACCGGCTTATATTCACCATATAAAATTATGCTTTTTAATCTAAAAGTTATTATGTAAATGATAATATTAATTAGAACCTGCTATACTTAACAATTTTTGTTTTGTTTCATGCTAAAAAACATAATAGCATTTGTGACACTTCTGGGCGTGACAAGAGTCGCTTTTATTTTCTACATATTTTTTGCCAAATACTGCCTAAATATAAAAAAACCATATCTTGAAAACGTGGACATCCAATATATGAATGTCACAAACATAAATACCGACACATTAATGGGACCGATGAAGCTTCTCATTCGGTTCAGAAATGCTAATACCAGTGTGGCGTACCCAGAAATGGGTACTTATATTTGAGTCAAATTGTTAATCAAAGCCACACTGTTAATGCGTATTCAACTAGCACATACAGCGTGGCGAATGAATGGCACCTAGTTAACATAACGTTCGAGACTAATCGAACGCACGTGCAAAAACAACCGATAAGAGGTTTCCAGGAGAGTTTGGACTATAAAGAAACGTGGTTGAGGCTTAAAGGGAACTTCAAAATGCACCTCATGTTCTCGAAGATTATTCCTTTTTAAGTCTCCCAGCATCAAGTATAGTTATATTACTTAATACTTCATTTTGAAATGTCTTAGCTAATATGAAACAATTCGCATAAAGTAATTACCAAAGTCCAAAACTAAGATACACGTGTATTAGATATTCATAACATATGTTTATTTAGCTAGCATCAAATTACTTTGTAAAGTTAGATTTCTTTTTTTCATATATGTTCCCACATCTCATCTTTATATACATGTTACGTAATCTTATAATTTCTTGACAAAATATTCAACTTACTTTCTAAGGCTTCTTGATTTATGTTGTGGGTGTACAAAAAATATCCGTATTCGGATATCCAAAAATTTGACCAGAATTTTAAAAAGTTGGGTTTTTTGAAATATCAGTTTTGGAACTCATAAAAGTTTTCCAAAAATTATAGATATTTCAATATTGGGATATATAAATTTGTTATCCGAAATTTCATATATAAACAAACTATTTTAAGGGTCAAAGTCAAAGTAAAAAAGGAATGGTTAAAGTCAAATGGTTCTCTAAACTATTTAAATTGATTATTATTTAGATGGATTATTTAAATAATTGGTTTAAAAATAAAATAAAATAAAATAAACTCGTTTTACAAAGAATAGCAAATATTATTTCTTCATGTAGGAAACAACATAAAGTTGGTTGTATTTGTGACCAAGACTCCAAGCACCTTGCAATGGATTCACAACGCAAACCAAGACGCGTGGGTAAGTTAATAAACCGGCTTATATTCACCACTACAAAATTATACTTTTTAATCTAAAAATTATTGTGTAAATGATAATATTAATTAGAACCCGCAATACTTAACAATTTTTGTTTTGTTTCATGCAGAAAAACATAATGGCATTTGTGATACTTCTGGGCGTGACATGAGTCGCTTTTATTTTCTACATAATTTTCGCCAAATACAACCTAAATATAAACAAACCTTATCTTGAAAACATGGACATTCAATATATGAATGTCACAAACATAAATAACGACACTTTTAACGGGACCGATGAAGCTTCTCATTCGGTTCATAAATGCTAATACCAGTGTGGCGTACCCAGAAATGGGTACTTATATTTTGAGTCAAATTGTTAATCAAAGCCACATTGTTAATGCGTATTCAACTAGTACATACAACGTGGCGAATGAATGCCAGCTAGTTAACATAACGTTCGAGACTAATCGAGCGAACGTACAAAAAAAACCGATAAGAGGTTTTCAAGAGAGTGTGGACTATAAAGAAATGTGGCTTAGGCGTAAAGGGAACTTCAAAATGCACCTCATGCTCTCAAAGATTATTCCTTTTCCGGTCTCCACCATCAAGTATAGTTATATTACTTAATACTTAATTTTGAAATGTCATAGCTAATATGAAACAATTCACTTAAAGTAATTACCAAAGTCCAAAACCAAGATACACGTGTATTGGATATTCGTAACATATGTTTATTTAGCTAGCATTAAATTACTTTGTAAAGTTATATTTCTTTATTTCATATATGTTCTCACATCTCATCTTTATATACATGTTACGTAATCTTATAATTTTTTGATAAAATATTCAACTTACTTTCTAAGGTTTCTTGATTTATGTTGTGGGTGTACAAAAAATATCTGTATTCGGATATCCGAAAATTTGATCAGAATTTTAAAAAGTTAGGTCTTTTAAAATGTCAGTCTTGGAACTCATAAAAGTTTTCCAAAAATTATAGATATTTGAAAATTCGGATTTATAAATCTGTTATCCGAAATTTCAGATCTGAACAAACCATTTTAAGGGTCAAAGTCAAAGTAAAAAAGGAAAGGTTAAAGTCAAATGGTTCTCTAAAACTATTTAGATTGATTATTATTTAGATGGATTATTTAAGTAATTGGGTAAAAAAAAAAACTTGTGTTACAAAGAGTGACAAATATTATTTCTTCATGTAGGAAACAACATAAAGATGGCTGTATTTGTGACCAAGATTGCAAGCACCTTGCAATGGATTCACAATGCAAACCAAGACACGTGGGTAAGTTCATAAACCGGCTTATATTCACAATATAAAATTATGCTTTTTAATCTAAAATTTATTGTGTAAATGATACATTTGACGGACAACCAATATTAATTAGAACCCGCTATATATACTTAACAATATTTATTTTGTTTCATGCAGAAAAACATAATGGCATTTGTGATACTTATGGGCAGGATAGGAGTCGCTTTTTATCTTCTTCCTAGCCTTCACCAAATTAAGCCAAAATATCGACAAACCATATCTTGAAAACGTGGACATTGAATTTATAAATGTCACAAACATAAATAACGACACATTAACGGGACTGATGAAGCTTCTCGTTCGGTTCATAATTACTAATAACACTAAGGCGTACCCAGAAATGGGTACTTATATTTTGAGTCAAATTATTAATCAAAGCCAAACCGTTAATTCATATTCAACTAGCACATACAAAGTGGTGAATGGATGGCAACTAGTTAAAATAAGGTTTGTGGCTAATCAAACCCGAGTACAAAAACAACAAACAAGAAGTTTCCAACAACGGTCCGTAAGCAACGAGAAACAGTTAAGGCTGAGAGGGGACTTCAAAATGAGTCTCCTGTTTTCGAAAGTAATTAGTTTTTCGGACTCTCAGTATCATATATATTTTGATTGTGACATAAAATTCATAGATGACTCTCTCAGGAAAATGATATGGAAAAAATGTATCATATCTAAGAAACATTAATTATTAAGTAATTATTGTATTGAGTATTTACTACTTATGTATTACTTTTAAATGTTTTTTTGTATCTGATAATAATTATTGATGTTACGTAAATAATACATTATGGATTTGACTGTCGAAAAACCTCCCCTTATCAAATCTTGTTTGAACGGTTAAGATACAACAATAATATGAAGACATTTAAAAGGTGTGAATGCAACTCGATGATTTAAATTACTTTGTTTAGATTTCTTTATTTCATATATATTCCCACATCTCATCTTTATATACATGTTACGTAATCTTATAATTTGTTGACAAATTATTCAACTTACTTTCTAAGGTTTCTTCATTTATGTTGTGGGTTTACAAAAAATATTTGTATTCGGGTATCCGAAAATTTGACCAGAATTTTAAATTACTTTGTTTAAATTTCTTTATTTCATATATATTCCCACATCTCTTCTTTATATAAATCTTATAATTTTTTGACAAAATATTCAACTTACTTTCTAAGGTTTCTTGATTTATGTTGTGGGTATATAAAAAATATATGTATTCGGATATCCGAAAATTTGACCAGAATTTTAAATTACTTTGTTTAAATTTCTTTATTTCATATATATTCTCACATCTCATCTTTATATACATGTTACGTAATATTATAATTTTTTGACAAAATTTTCAACTTACTTTCTAAGGTTTCTTGATTTATGTTGTGGGTGTACAAAAAATATATGTATTCGGATATCCGAAAATTTGACCAGAATTTTAAAAAGTTGGGTTTTTTAAAATGTCAGTTTTGAAACTCATAAAAGTTTTCCAAAAATTATAGATATTTGAATATTCGGATATTTAAATCTGTTATCCGAAATTTCAGATATGAACAAACCATTTTAAGGGTCAAAGTCAAAGTAAAAAAAGGAAGGTTTAAAGTCAAATAGTTCTCTAAAACTATTTAGACTGATTATTATTTAGATGGATTATTTAAGTAATTGGGTAAAAAAAAAATAACTTGTGTTACAAAGAATTGACAAATATTATTACTTCATGTAGGAAACAACATAAAGATGGCTGTATTTGTGACCAAGATTGCAAGCACCTTGCAATGGATTCACAACGCAAACCAAGACACGTGGATAAGTTAATAAACCGGCTTATATTCGCCATATAAAATTATGCTTTTTAATCTACAAATTTTTGTGTAAATGATACATTTGACGGACAACCAATATTAATTAGAACCCGCCATAGATACTTAACAATTTTTGTTTTGTTTCATGCAGAAAAACATAATGGCATTTGTGATACTTCTGGGCAGGATAGGAGTCGCTTTTATCTTCTTCATAGCCTTCGCCAAATTAAGCCTAAATATCGACAAACCATATCATGAAAACATGGACATTGAATTTATAAATGTCACAAACATAAATAATGACACATTAACGGGACCGATGAAGCTTCTCGTTCGGTTCATAATTACTAATAACATTGTGGCGTACCCAAAAATTGGTACTTATATTTTAAGTCAAATTGTTAATCAAAGACAAACCGTTAATGCCTATTCAACTAGCACATTCAAAGTGGTGAATGGATGGCAGCTAGTTAAAATAAGGTTTGTGGCTAATCAAACCCGAGTACAAAAACAACAAACAAGAATTTATATCGACAAACCATATCTTGAAAACGTGGACATTGAATTTATAAATGTCACAAACATAAATAACGACACACTAACGGGACCAATGAAGCTTCTTGTTCGGTTCATAATTATTAATAACACTGTGGCGTTCCCAAAAACGGTACTTATATTTTAAGTCAAATTGTTAATCAAAGCCAAACCGTTAATGCGTATTCAACTAGCACATACAAAGTGGTGAATGTATGGCAGCGAGTACAAGAACAACAAACAAGAAGTTTCCAACAACGTTCCGTAAGCAACGAGAAACAGTTAAGGTTGAGAGGGGACTTCAAAATGCGTCTCATGTTTTCGAAAGCGATTAGTTTTCCGGACTCTCATTATCTTATATATTTTGATTGTGACATAAAATTCATATATGACTCTCTCAGGAAAATGATATGGAAATAATGTATCATATCTAAGAAACATTAATTGGTTTTTGTCAGAAGTGGCGGTGGTTTTGATGAGCAGAGGTGGTGGTGATGGCTGTTAAAGAAGACAAGGGTACTATTGTCTTTTAATGTTAGAAAGAAGAAGTAATTAAGCATAATGAGTCGAAAATGTAAAAAATGTGATGTATCATGAGTGATTTAAGAGTTCATAAAGCATAATGAGTTTTCACGAAAAGTACATAGAGTATTTTTGGCTTTTTCCCTACTTTTAAATTTTTTTTATATCTGATAATAATTATTTGGTCCTTAATTATTGATGTTTTGTAAATAATACATGATGGAGTTTACTGTCGAAAAATCTCCCCTTATCAAATCTTGTTTGAACGGTTAGGATTCAACAATAATATGAAACATTTAAAAGGTGTGAATGCAACTCGATGATTTAAATTACTTTGTTTAGATTTCTTTACTTCATATATATTCCCACATCTCATCTTTATATACATGTTACGTAATATTATAATTTGTTGACAAATTATTCAACTTACTTTCTAAGGTTTCTTGATTTATGTTGTGGGTGTACAAAAAATATTTGTATTCGGGTATCCGAAAATTTGACCAGAATTTTAAATTACTTTGTTTAAATTTTTTTATTTCATATATATTCCCACATCTCATCTTTATATACATGTTACGTAATATTATAATTTTTTGACAAAATATTCAACTTACTTTCTAAGGTTTCTTGATTTATGTTGTGGGTGTACAAAAAATATCTGTATTCGGATATCCAAAAATTTGACCAGAATTTTAAAAAGTTTGGTTTTTTAAAATGTCAGTTTTGAAATTCATAAAAGTTTTCCAAAAATTATAGATATTTGAATATTCGGATATATAAATCTGTTATCCGAAATTTCAGATATGAACAAACCATTTTAAGGGTCAAAGTCAAATTAAAAAAAGAAGGGTTAAAGTCAAATGGTTCTCTAAAACTATTTAGATTGATTATTATTTAGATGGATTATTTAAGTAATTGGGTAAAAAAAAAAAAAAACTTGTGTTACAAAGAGTGACAAATAATATTTCTTCATGTAGGAAACAACATAAAGATGGTTGTATTTGTGACCAAGATTGCAACCACCTTGCAATGGATTCACAACGCAAACCAAGACACGTGGGTAAGTTAATAAACCGGCTTATATTCACCATATAAAATTATGCTTTTTAATCTAAAATTTATTGTGTAAATGATACATTTGACGGACAACCAATATTAAATAGAACCCGCTATATATACTTAACAATTTTTGTTTTGTTTCATGCTGAAAAACATAATGGAATTTGTGATACTTCTGGGCAGGATAGGAGTCGCTTTTATCTTCTTCCTAGCCTTCGCCAAATTAAGCCTAAATATCGACAAACCATATCTTGAAAACGTGGACATTGAATTTATAAACGTCACAAACATAAATAACGACACATTAACGGGACCGATGCAGCTTCTTGTTCGGTTCATAATTATTAATAACACTGTGGCGTTCCCAAAAATGGGTACTTATATTTTTAAGTCAAATTGTTAATCAAAGCCAAACCGTTAATGCGTATTCAACTAGCACATACAAAAAGGTGAATGGATGGCAGCTAGTTAAAATAAGTTTTGTGGCTAATCAAACCCGAGTACAAAAACAACAAACAAGAAGTTTCCATCAACGTTCCGTAAGCAACGAGAAGGCTGAGAGGGGACTTCAAAATGCGTCTCCTGTTTTCGAAAGCAATTAGTTTTCCGGACTCTCATTATCATATATATTTTGATTGTGACATAAAATTCATAGATGACTCTCTCAGGAAAATGATATGGAAAGAATGTAACATATCTAAGAAACATTAATTAGTAAGTAATTATTGTATTGAGTATTGACTACTTACGTATTACTTTTAAATGTTTTTTTTATCTGATAATATTTATTTGGTCCCTAATTATTGATGTTTTGTAAATAATACATGATGGAGTTTAATGTCAAAAAATCTCCCCTTATTAAATCTTGTTTGAACGGTTAAGATTCAACAATAATATGAAGACATTTAAAAGGTGTGAATGCAACTCGATGATTTAAATTAATTTGTTTAGATTTCGTTACTTCATATATATTCCCACATCTCATCTTTATATACATGTTACGTAATATTATAATTTGTTGACAAATTATTCAACTTACTTTCTAAGGTTTCTTGATTTATGTTGTGGGTGTACAAAAAATATTTGTATTCGGGTATCCGAAAATTTGACCAGAATTTTAAATTACTTTGTTTAAATTTCTTTATTTCATATATATTCCCACATCTCATCTTTATATACATGTTACGTAATATTATAATTTTTTGACAAAATATTCAACTTACTTTCTAAGGTTTCTTGATTTATGTTGTGGGTGTACAAAAAATATCTGTATTCGGATATCCAAAAATTTGACCAGAATTTTAAAAAGTAGGGTTTTTTAAAATGTCAGTTTTGAAACTCATAAAAGTTTTCCAAAAATTATTGATATTTGAATATTCGGATATATAAATCCGTTATCCGAAATTTCAGATATGAACAAACCATTTTAAGGGTCAAAGTCAAAGTAAAAAAAGAAGGGTTAAAGTCAAATGGTTCTCTAAAACTATTTAGATTGATTATTATTTAGATGGATTATTTAAGCAGTTGGGTAAAAAAAAAAAAAAAAAAAAAAAAAAAAAGCTGTGTTACAAAGAGTGACAAATATTATTTCTTCATGTAGGAAACAACATAAAGATGGTTGTATTTGTGACCAAGATTGCAAGCACCTTGCAATGGATTCACAACGCAAACCAAGACACGTGGGTAAGTTAATAAACCGGCTTATATTCTCCATATAAAATTATGCTTTTTAATCTAAAATTTATTGTGTAAATGATACATTTGACGGACAACCAATATTAAATAGAACCCGCTATATATATTTAACAATTTTTGTTTTGTTTCATGCAGAAAAACATAATGGAATTTGTGATACTTCTGGGCAGGATAGGAGTCGCTTTTATCTTCTTCCTAGCCTTCGCCATATTAAGCCTAAATATCGACAAACCATATCTTGAAAACGTGGACATTGAATTTATAAATGTAACAAACATAAATAACGACACATTAACGGGACCGATGAAGCTTATTGTTCGGTTCATAATTATTAATTACACTGTGGCGTTCCCAAAAACGGGTACTTATATTTTAAGTCAAATTGTTAATCAAAGCAAAACCATTAATGCGTATTCAACTAGCACATACAAAGTGGTGAATGTATGGCAGCTAGTTAAAATAAGGTTTGTGGCTAATCAAACCCGAGTACAAAAACAACAAACAAGAAGTTTTCAACAACTTTCCGTAAGCAACGAGAAACTGTTAAGGCTGAGAGGGGACTTCAAAATGTGTTTTCTGTTTTCGAAAGCGATTAGTTTTCCGGACTCTCATTATCATACATATTTTGATTGTGACATAAAATTCATATATGACTCTCTCAAGAAAATGATATGGAAATAATGTATCATATCTAAGAAACGTTAATTGGTTTTTGTCAGAAGTGGTGGTGGTTTTGATGAGCAGAGGTGGTGGTGATGGCTGTTAAAGAAGACAAGGGTACTATTGTCTTTTAATGTTAGAAAGAATAAGTAATTAAGCATAATGAGTAGAAAATGTAAAAAATGTGATGTATCATGAGTGATTTAAGAGTTCATAAAGCATAATGAGTTTTCACGAAAAGTACATAGAGTATTTTTGGCTTTTTCCCTACTTTTAATTTTTTTTTATATCTGATAATAATTATTTGGTCCTTAATTATTGATGTTTTGTAAATCATACATGATGGAGTTTACTGTCGAAAAATCCCCCATTATCAAATCTTGTTAGAACGGTTAAGATTCAACACTAATACGAAACATTTAAAAGGTGTGAATGCAACTCGATGATTTAAATTACTTTGTTTAGATTTCCTTACTTCATATATATTCCCACATCTCATCTTTATATACATGTTACGTAATCTTATAATATGTTGACAAATTATTCAACATACTTTCTAAGGTTTCTTGATTTATGTTGTGGGTGTACAAAAAATATTTGTATCCGGGTATCCGAAAATTTGACCAGAATTTTAAATTACTTTGTTTAAATTTCTTTATTTCATATATATTCCCACATCTGATCTTTATATACACGTTACGTAATATTATAATTTTTTGACAAAATATTCAACTTACATTCTAAGGTTTCTTGATTTATGTTGTGGGTGTACAAAAAATATATGTATTCGGATATCCGAAAATTTGACCAGAATTTTAAAAAGTTGGGTTTTTTAAAATGTCAGTTTTGAAACTCATAAAAGTTTTCCAAAAATTACAGATATTTGAATATTCGGATATATAAATCTGTTATCCGAAATTTCAGATATGAACAAACCATTTTAAGGGTCAAAGTCAAAGTAAAAAAAGAAGGGTTAAAGTCAAATGGTTCTCTAAAACTATTTAGATTGATTATTATTTAGATGGATTATTTAAGTAATTGGGTAAAAAAAAAAAAAAAAAAAAAAAAAAAAAAAAAAAAAAAACCCTGGTGTTACAAATAGTGACAAATATTATTTCTTCATGTAGGAAACAACATAAAGATGGTTGTATTTGTGATCAGATTGCAAGCACCTTCCAATGGATTCATAACGCAAACCAAGACACGTGGGTAAGTTAATAAACCGGCTTATATTCACAATATAAAATTATGCTTTTTAATCTAAAATTTATTGTGTAAATGATACATTTGACGGACAACCAATATTAAATAGAACCCGCTATATATACTTAACAACTTTTGTTTTGTTTCATGCAGAAAAACATAATGGAATTTGTGATACTTCTGGGCAGGATAGGAGTCGCTTTTATCTTCTTCCTAGCCTTCGCCAAATTAAGCCTAAATATCGACAAACCATATCCTGAAAACATGGACATTGAATTTATAAACGTCACAAACATAAATAACGACACATTAACGGGACCGATGAAGCTTCTTGTTCGGTTCATAATTATTAATAACACTGTGGCGTTCCCAAAAATGGGTACTTATATTTTTAAGTCAAATTGTTAATCAAAGCCAAATTGTAAATGCGTATTCAACTAGCACATACAAAAAGGTGAATGGATGGCAGCTAGTTAAAATAAGTTTTGTGGCTAATCAAACCCGAGTACAAAAACAACAAACAAGAAGTTTCCAACAACGTTCCGTAAGCAACGAGAAGCAGTTAAGGCTGAGAGGGGACTTCAAAATGCGTCTCCTGTTTTCGAAAGCAATTAGTTTTCCGGACTCTCATTATCATATATATTTTGATTGTGACATAAAATTCATAGATGACTCTCTCAGGAAAATGATATGGAAAGAATGTATCATATCTAAGAAACATTAATTAGTAAGTAATTATTGTATTGAGTATTGACTACTTATGTATTACTTTCAAATGTTTTTTTTATCTGAAAATAATTATTTGGTCCCTAATTATTGATGTTTTGTAAATAATACATGATGGAGTTTAATGTCGAAAAATCTCCCCTTATCAAATCTTGTTTGAACGGTTAAGATTCAACAATAATATGAAGACATTTAAAAGGTGTGAATGCAACTCGATGATTTAAATTACTTTGTTTAGATTTCTTTACTTCATATATATTCCCACATCTCATCTTTATATACATGTTACGTAATATTATAATTTGTTGACAAATTATTCAACTTACTTTCAAAGGTTTCTTGATTTACGTTGTTGGTGTACAAAAAATATTTGTATTCGGGTATCCGAAAACTTGACCAGAATTTTAAATTACTTTGTTTAAATTTCTTTATTTCATATATATTCCCACATCTCATCTTTATATACATGTTACGTAATATTATATTTTTTTGACAAAATATTCAACTTACTTTCTAAGGTTTCTTGATTTATGTTGTGGGTGTACACAAAATATCTGTATTCGGATATCCGAAAATTTGACCAGAATTTTAAAAAGTTGGGTTTTTTAAAATGTCAGTTTTGAAAATCATAAAAGTTTTCAAAAAATTATAGATATTTGAATATTCGGATATATAAATTTGTAATCCGAAATTTCAGATATGAACAAACCACTTTAAGGGTCAAAGTCAAAGTAAAAAAAGAAGGGTTAAAGTCAAATGGTTCTCTAAAACTATTTAGATTGATTATTATTTATATGGATTATTTAAATAATTGGGTAAAAAAAAAAACTTGTGTTACAAAGAGTGACAAATATTATTTCTTCATGTAGGAAACAACATAAAGATGGTTGTATTTGTGACCAAGATTGCAAGCACCTTGCAATGGATTCACAACGCAAACCAAGACACGTGGGTAAGTTAATAAACCGGCTTATATTCTCCATATAAAATTATGCTTTTTAATCTAAAATTTATTGTGTAAATGATACATTTGACGGACAACCAATATTAAATAGAACCCGCTATATATATTTAACAATTTTTGTTTTGTTTCATGCAGAAAAACATAATGGAATTTGTGATACTTCTGGGCAGGATAGGAGTCGCTTTTATCTTCTTCCTAGCCTTCGCCATATTAAGCCTAAATATCGACAAACCATATCTTGAAAACGTGGACATTGAATTTATAAATGTAACAAACATAAATAACGACACATTAACGGGACCGATGAAGCTTCTTGTTCGGTTCATAATTATTAATAACACTGTGGCGTTCCAAAAAATGGGTACTTATATTTTAAGTCAAATTGTTAATCAATGCCAAACAGTTAATGTGTATTCAACTAGCACATACAAAGTGGTGAATGGATGGGAGCTAGTTAAAATAAGTTTTGTGGCTAATCAAACCTGAGTACAAAAACAACAAACAAGAAGTTTCCAACAACGTTCCGTATGCAACGAGAAACAGTTAAGGCTGAGAGGGGACTTCAAAATGCGTCTCCTGTTTTCGAAAGCTATTAGTTTTCCGGACTCTCATTATCATATATATTTTGATTGTGACATAAAATTCATAGATGACTCTCTCTGGAAAATGATATGGAAAGAATGTATCATATCTAAGAAACATTAATTAGTAAGTAATTATTGTATTGAGTATTGACTACTTATGTATTACTTTTAAATGTTTTTTTTATCTGATAATAATTATTTGGTCCCTAATTATTGATGTTTTCTAAATAATACATGATGGAGTTTAATGTCGAAAAATCTCCCCTTATCAAATCTTGTTTGAACGGTTAAGATTCAACAATAATATGAAGACATTTAAAAGGTGTGAATGCAACTCGATGATTTAAATTACTTTGTTTAGATTTCTTTACTTCATATATATTCCCACATCTCATCTTTATATACATGTTACGTAATATTATAATTTGTTGACAAATTATTCAACTTACTTTCAAAGGTTTCTTGATTTATGTTGTTGGTGTACAAAAAATATTTGTATTCGGGTATCCGAAATCTTGACCAGAATTTTAAATTACTTTGTTTAAATTTCTTTATTTCATATATATTCCCACATCTCATCTTTATATACATGTTACGTAATATTATATTTTTTTGACAAAATATTCAACTTACTTTCTAAGGTTTCTTGATTTATGTTGTGGGTGTACAAAAAATATCTGTATTCGGATATCCGAAAATTTGACCAGAATTTTAAAAAGTTGGGTTTTTTAAAATGTCAGTTTTGAAACTCATAAAAGTTTTCCAAAAATTATAGATATTTGAATATTCGGATATATAAATTTGTAATCCGAAATTTCAGATATGAACAAACCATTTTAAGGGTCAAAGTCAACGTAAAAAAAGAAGGGTTAAAGTCAAATGGTTCTCTAAAACTATTTAGATTGATTATTATTTAGATGGATTATTTAAATAATTGGGAAAAAAAAATTAAAAAAAAAAAAAAAAAAAAATTGTGTTACAAAGAGTGACAAATATTATTTCTTCATGTAGGAAACAACATAAAGATGGTTGTATTTGTGACCAAGATTGCAAGCACCTTGCAATCGATTCACAACGCAAACCAAGACACGTGGGTAAGTTAATAAACCGGCTTATATTCACCATATAAAATTATGCTTTTTAATCTAAAATTTATTGTGTAAATGATACATTTGACGGACAACCAATATTAAATAGAACCTGCTATATATATTTAACAATTTTTTTTTTGTTTCATGCAGAAAAACATAATGGAATTTGTGATACTTCTGGGCAGGATAGGAGTCGCTTTTATCTTCTTCCTAGCCTTCGCCAAATTAAGCCTAAATATCGACAAACCATATCTTGAAAACGTGGACATTGAATTTATAAATGTCATAAACATAAATAACGACACATTAACGGGACCGATGAAGCTTCTTGTTCGGTTCATAATTATTAATAACACTGTGGCATTCCAAAAAATGGGTACTTATATTTTAAGTCAAATTGGTTATCAATGCCAAACAGTTAATGTGTATTCAACTAGCACATACAAAGTGGTGAATGGATGGGAGCTAGTTAAAATAAGTTTTCTGGCTAATCAAACCTGAGTACAAAAACAACAAACAAGAAGTTTCCAACAACGTTCCGTAAGCAACGAGAAACATTTAAGGCTGAGAGGGGACTTCAAAATGCGTCTCCTGTTTTCGAAAGCTATTAGTTTTCCGGACTCTCATTATCATATATATTTTTATTGTGACATAAAATTCATAGATGACTCTCTCAGGAAAATGATATGGAAAGAATGTATCATATCTAAGAAACATTAATTAGTAAGTAATTATTGTATTGAGTATTGACTACTTATGTACTACTTTCAAATGTTTTTTTTATCTGATAATAATTATTTGGTCCCTAATTATTGATGTTTTGTAAATAATACATGATGGAGTTTAATGTCGAAAAATCTCCCCTTATCAAATCTTGTTTGAACGGTTAAGATTCAACAATAATATGAAGACATTTAAAAGGTGTGAATGCAACTCGATGATTTAAATTACTTTGTTTAGATTTCTTTACTTCATATATATTCCCACATCTCATCTTTATATACATGTTACGTAATATTATAATTTGTTGACAAATTATTCAACTTACTTTCAAAGGTTTCTTGATTTATGTTGTTGGTGTACAAAAAATATTTGTATTCGGGTATCCGAAAACTTGACCAGAATTTTAAATTACTTTGTTTAAATTTCTTTATTTCATATATATTCCCACATCTCATCTTTATATACATGTTACGTAATATTATATTTTTTTGACAAAATATTCAACTTACTTTATAAGGTTTCTTGATTTATGTTGTGGGTGTACAAAAAATATCTGTATTCGGATATCCGAAAATTTGACCAGAATTTTAAAAAGTTGGGTTTTTTAAAATGTCAGTTTTGAAAATCATAAAGGTTTTCAAAAAATTATAGATATTTGAATATTCGGATATATAAATTTGTAATCCGAAATTTCAGATATGAACAAACCACTTTAAGGGTCAAAGTCAAAGTAAAAAAAGAAGGGTTAAAGTCAAATGGTTCTCTAAAACTATTTAGATTGATTATTATTTATATGGATTATTTAAATAATTGGGTAAAAAAAAAAACTTGTGTTACAAAGAGTGACAAATATTATTTCTTCATGTAGGAAACAACATAAAGATGGTTGTATTTGTGACCAAGATTGCAAGCACCTTGCAATGGATTCACAACGCAAACCAAGACACGTGGGTAAGTTAATAAACCGGCTTATATTCACCATATAAAATTATGCTTTTTAATCTAAAATTTATTGTGTAAATGATACATTTGACGGACAACCAATATTAAATAGAACCCGCTATATATATTTAACAATTTTTTTTTGTTTCATGCAGAAAAACATAATGGAATTTGTGATACTTCTGGGCAGGATAGGAGTCGCTTTTATCTTCTTCCTAGCCTTCGCCAAATTAAGCCTAAAAATCGACAAACCATATCTTGAAAACGTGGACATTGAATTTATAAATGTCATAAACATAAATAACGACACATTAACGGGACCGATGAAGCTTCTTGTTCGGTTCATAATTATTAATAACACTGTGGCGTTCCAAAAAATGGGTACTTATATTTTAAGTCAAATTGTTAATCAATGCCAAACAGTTAATGTGTATTCAACTAGCACATACAAAGTGGTGAATGGATGGGAGCTAGTTAAAATAAGTTTTGTGGCTAATCAAACCTGAGTACAAAAACAACAAACAAGAAGTTTCCAACAACGTTCCGTAAGCAACGAGAAACAGTTAAGGCTGAGAGGGGACTTCAAAATGCGTCTCCTGTTTTCGAAAGCTATTAGTTTTCCGGACTCTCATTATCATATATATTTTGATTGTGACATAAAATTCATAGATGACTCTCTCAGGAAAATGATATGGAAAGAATGTATCATATCTAAGAAACATTAATTAGTGAGTAATTATTGTATTGAGTATTGACTACTTATGTATTACTTTTAAATGTTTTTTTTATCTGATAATAATTATTTGGTCCCTAATTATTGATGTTTTGTAAATAATACATGATGGAGTTTAATGTCGAAAAATCTCCCCTTATCAAATCTTGTTTGAACGGTTAAGATTCAACAATAATATGAAGACATTTAAAAGGTGTGAATGCAACTCGATGATTTAAATTACTTTGTTTAGATTTCTTTACTTCATATATATTCCCACATCTCATCTTTATATACATGTTACGTAATATTATAATTTGTTGACAAATTATTCAACTTACTTTCAAAGGTTTCTTGATTTATGTTGTTGGTGTACAAAAAATATTTGTATTCGGGTATCCGAAATCTTGACCAGAATTTTAAATTACTTTGTTTAAATTTCTTTATTTCATATATATTCCCACATCTCATCTTTATATACATGTTACGTAATATTATATTTTTTTGACAAAATATTCAACTTACTTTCTAAGGTTTCTTGATTTATGTTGTGGGTGTACAAAAAATATCTGTATTCGGATATCCGAAAATTTGACCAGAATTTTAAAAAGTTGGGTTTTTTAAAATGTCAGTTTTGAAAATCATAAAAGTTTTCCAAAAATTATAGATATTTGAATATTCGGATATATAAATTTGTAATCCGAAATTTCAGATATGAACAAACCATTTTAAGAGTCAAAGTCAAAGTAAAAAAAGAAGGGTTAAAGTCAAATGGTTCTCTAAAACTATTTAGATTGATCATTATTTAGATGGATTATTTAAATAATTGGGAAAAAAAAATAAAAAAAAAAAAAAAAAAAAAATTGTGTTACAAAGAGTGACAAATATTATTTCTTCATGTAGGAAACAACATAAAGATGGTTGTATTTGTGACCAAGATTGCAAGCACCTTGCAATCGATTCACAACGCAAACCAAGACACGTGGGTAAGTTAATAAACCGGCTTACATTCACCATATAAAATTATGCTTTTTAATCTAAAATTTATTGTGTAAATGATACATTTGACGGACAACCAATATTAAATAGAACCCGCTATATATATTTAACAATTTTTTTTTTGTTTCATGCAGAAAAACATAATGGAATTTGTGATACTTCTGGGCAGGATAGGAGTCGCTTTTATCTTCTTCCTAGCCTTCGCAAAATTAAGCCTAAATATCGACAAACCATATCTTGAAAACGTGGACATTGAATTTATAAATGTCACAAACATAAATAACGACACATTAACGGGACCGATGAAGCTTCTTGTTCGGTTCATAATTATTAATAACACTGTGGCGTTCCAAAAAATGGGTACTTATATTTTAAGTCAAATTGTTAATCAATGCCAAACAGTTAATGCGTATTCAACTAGCACATACAAAGTGGTGAATGGATGGGAGCTAGTTAAAATAAGTTTTGAGGCTAATCAAACCTGAGTACCAAAACAACAAACAAGAAGTTTCCAACAACGTTCAGTAAGCAACGAGAAACAGTTAAGGCTGAGAGGGGACTTCAAAATGCGTCTCCTGTTTTCGAAAGTAATTAGTTTTCCGGACTCTCATTATCATATATATTTTGATTGTGACATAAAATTCATAGATGACACTCTCAGGAAAATGATATGGAAAGAATGTATCATATCTAAGAAACATTAATTAGTAAGTAATTATTGTATTGAGTATTGACTACTTATGTATTACTTTTAAATGTTTTTTTTATCTGATAATAATTATTTGGTCCCTAATTATTGATGTTTTGTAAATAATACATGATGGAGTTTAATGTCGAAAAATCTCCCCTTATCAAATCTTGTTTGAACGGTTAATATTCAACAATAATATGAAGACATTTAAAAGGTGTGAATGCAACTCGATGATTTAAATTACTTTGTTTAGATTTCTTTACTTCATATATATTCCCACATCTCATCTTTATATACATGTTACGTAATATTATAATTTGTTGACAAATTATTCAACTTACTTTCAAAGGTTTCTTGATTTATGTTGTTGGTGTACAAAAAATATTTGTATTCGGGTATCCGAAATCTTGACCAGAATTTTAAATTACTTTGTTTAAATTTTTTTATTTCATATATATTCCCACATCTCATCTTTATATACATGTTACGTAATATTATATTTTTTTGACAAAATATTCAACTTACTTTCTAAGGTTTCTTGATTTATGTTGTGGGTGTACAAAAAATATCTGTATTCGGATATCCGAAAATTTGACCAGAATTTTAAAAAGTTGGGTTTTTTAAAATGTCAGTTTTGAAACTCATAAAAGTTTTCCAAAAATTATAGATATTTGAATATTCGGATATATAAATTTGTAATCCGAAATTTCAGATATGAACAAACCATTTTAAGGGTCAAAGTCAAAGTAAAAAAAGAAGGGTTAAAGTCAAATGGTTCTCTAAAACTATTTAGATTGATTATTATTTAGATGGATTATTTAAATAATTGGGAAAAAAAAAAAAAATTGTGTTACAAAGAGTGACAAATATTATTTCTTCATGTAGGAAACAACATAAAGATGGTTGTATTTGTGACCAAGATTGCAAGCACCTTGCAATCGATTCACAACGCAAACCAAGACACGTGGGTAAGTTAATAAACCGGCTTATATTCACCATATAAAATTATGCTTTTTAATCTAAAATTTATTGTGTAAATGATACATTTGACGGACAACCAATATTAAATAGAACCCGCTATATATATTTAACAATTTTTTTTTGTTTCATGCAGAAAAACATAATGGAATTTGTGATACTTCTGGGCAGGATAGGAGTCGCTTTTATCTTCTTCCTAGCCTTCGCCAAATTAAGCCTAAATATCGACAAACCATATCTTGAAAACGTGGACTTTGAATTTATTAATGTCACAAACATAAATAACGACACATTAACGGGACCGATGAAGCTTCTTGTTCGGTTCATAATTATTAATAACACTGTGGCGTTCCAAAAAATGGGTACTTATATTTTAAGTCAAATTGTTAATCAATGCCAAACAGTTAATGCGTATTCAACTAGCACATACAAAGTGGTGAATGGATGGGAGCTAGTTAAAATAAGTTTTGTGGCTAATCAAACCTGAGTACCGAAACAACAAACAAGAAGTTTCCAACAACGTTCCGTAAGCAACGAGAAACAGTTAAGGCTGAGAGGGGACTTCAAAATGCGTCTCCTGTTTTCGAAAGTAATTAGTTTTCCGGACTCTCATTATCATATATATTTTGATTGTGATATAAAATTCATAGATGACTCTCTCAGGAAAATGATATGGAAAGAATGTATCATATCTAAGAAACATTAATTAGTAAGTAATTATTGTATTGAGTATTGACTACTTATGTATTACTTTTAAATGTTTTTTTTATCTGATAATAATTATTTGGTCCCTAATTATTGATGTTTTGTAAATAATACATGATGGAGTTTAATGTCGAAAAATCTCCCCTTATCAAATCTTGTTTGAACGGTTAAGATTCAACAATAATATGAAGACATTTAAAAGGTGTGAATGCAACTCGATGATTTAAATTACTTTGTTTAGATTTCTTTACTTCATATATATTCCCACATCTCATCTTTATATACATGTTACGTAATATTATAATTTGTTGACAAATTATTCAACTTACTTTCAAAGGTTTCTTGATTTATGTTGTTGGTGTACAAAAAATATTTGTATTCGGGTATCCGAAATCTTGACCAGAATTTTAAATTACTTTGTTTAAATTTTTTTATTTCATATATATTCCCACATCTCATCTTTATATACATGTTACGTAATATTATATTTTTTTGACAAAATATTCAACTTACTTTCTAAGGTTTCTTGATTTATGTTGTGGGTGTACAAAAAATATCTGTATTCGGATATCCGAAAATTTGACCAGAATTTTAAAAAGTTGGGTTTTTTAAAATGTCAGTTTTGAAACTCATAAAAGTTTTCCAAAAATTATAGATATTTGAATATTCGGATATATAAATTTGTAATCCGAAATTTCAGATATGAACAAACCATTTTAAGGGTCAAAGTCAAAGTAAAAAAAGAAGGGTTAAAGTCAAATGGTTCTCTAAAACTATTTAGATTGATTATTATTTAGATGGATTATTTAAATAATTGGGAAAAAAAAAAAATTTGTGTTACAAAGAGTGACAAATATTATTTCTTCATGTAGGAAACAACATAAAGATGGTTGTATTTGTGACCAAGATTGCAAGCACCTTGCAATCGATTCACAACGCAAACCAAGACACGTGGGTAAGTTAATAAACCGGCTTATATTCACCATATAAAATTATGCTTTTTAATCTAAAATTTATTGTGTAAATGATACATTTGACGGACAACCAATATTAAATAGAACCCGCTATATATATTTAACAATTTTTTTTTTGTTTCATGCAGAAAAACATAATGGAATTTGTGATACTTCTGGGCAGGATAGGAGTCGCTTTTATCTTCTTCCTAGCCTTCGCCAAATTAAGCCTAAATATCGACAAACCATATCTTGAAAACGTGGACTTTGAATTTATTAATGTCACAAACATAAATAACGACACATTAACGGGACCGATGAAGCTTCTTGTTCGGTTCATAATTATTAATAACACTGTGGCGTTCCAAAAAATGGGTACTTATATTTTAAGTCAAATTGTTAATCAATGCCAAACAGTTAATGCGTATTCAACTAGCACATACAAAGTGGTGAATGGATGGGAGCTAGTTAAAATAAGTTTTGTGGCTAATCAAACCTGAGTACCGAAACAACAAACAAGAAGTTTCCAACAACGTTCCGTAAGCAACGAGAAACAGTTAAGGCTGAGAGGGGACTTCAAAATGCGTCTCCTGTTTTCGAAAGTAATTAGTTTTCCGGACTCTCATTATCATATATATTTTGATTGTGATATAAAATTCATAGATGACTCTCTCAGGAAAATGATATGGAAAGAATGTATCATATCTAAGAAACATTAATTAGTAAGTAATTATTGTATTGAGTATTGACTACTTATGTATTACTTTTAAATGTTTTTTTTATCTGATAATAATTATTTGGTCCCTAATTATTGATGTTTTGTAAATAATACATGATGGAGTTTAATGTCGAAAAATCTCCCCTTATCAAATCTTGTTTGAACGGTTAAGATTCAACGATAATATGAAGACATTTAAAAGGTGTGAATGCAACTCGATGATTTAAATTACTTTGTTTAGATTTCTTTACTTCATATATATTCCCACATCTCATCTTTATATACATGTTACGTAATATTATAATTTGTTGACAAATTATTCAACTTACTTTCAAAGGTTTCTTGATTTATGTTGTTGGTGTACAAAAAATATTTGTATTCGGGTATCCGAAAACTTGACCAGAATTTTAAATTACTTTGTTTAAATTTCTTTATTTCATATATATTCCCACATCTCATCTATATGTATATGTTACGTAATATTATAATTTTTTGATAAAATATTCAACTTACTTTCTAAGGTTTCTTGATTTATGTTGTGGGTGTACAAAAAATATCTGTATTCGGATATCCGAAAATTTGACCAGAATTTTAAAAAGTTGCGTTTTTTAAAATGTCAGTTTTGAAACTCATAAAAGTTTTCCAAAAATTATAGATATTTGAATATTCGGATATATAAATTTGTAATCCGAAATTTCAGATATGAACAAACCATTTTAATGGTCAAAGTCAAAGTAAAAAAAGAAGGGTTAAAGTCAAATGGTTCTCTAAAACTATTTAGATTGATTATTATTTATATGGATTATTTAAGTAATTAGGTAAAAAAAAAAAAAAAAAAAAAAAAAAACTTGTATTACAAAGAGTGACAAATATTATTTCTTCATGTAGGAAACAACATAAAGATGGTTGTATTGGTGACCAAGATTGCAAGCACCTTGCAATGGATTCACAACGCAAACCAAGACACGTGGGTAAGTTAATAAACCGGCTTATATTCACCATATAAAATTATGCTTTTTAATCTAAAATTTATTGTGTAAATGATACATTTGACGGACAACCAATATTAAATAGAACCCGCTATATATATTTAACAATTTTTGTTTTGTTTCATGCAGAAAAACATAATGGAATTTGTGATACTTCTGGGCAGGATAGGAGTCGCTTTTATCTTCTTCCTAGCCTTCGCCAAATTAAGCCTAAATATCGACAAACCATATCTTGAAAACGTGGACATTGAATTTATAAATGTCACAAACATAAATAACGACACATTAACGGGACCGATGAACCTTCTTGTTCGGTTCATAATTATTAATAACACTGTGGCGTTCCCAAAAATGGGTACTTATATTTTAAGTCAAATTGTTAATCAATGCCAAACAGTTAATGCGTATTCAACTAGCACATACAAAGTGGTGAATGTATGCGATCTAGTTAAAATAAGTTTTGTGGCTAATCAAACCTGAGTACAAAAACAACAAACAAGAAGTTTCCAACAACGTTCCGTAAGCAACGAGAAACAGTTAAGGCTGAGAGAGGACTTCAAAATGCATCTCCTGTTTTCGAAAGCAATTAGTTTTCCGGACTCTCATTATCATATATATTTTGATTGTGATATAAAATTCATAGATGACTCTCTCAGGAAAATGATATGGAAAGAATGTATCATATCTAAGAAACGTTAATTAGTAAGTAATTATTGTATTGAGTATTGGCTACTTATGTATTACTTTTAAATGTTTTTTTTATCTGATAATAATTATTTGGTCCCTAATTATTGATGTTTTGTAAATAATACATGATGGAGTTTAATGTCGAAAAATCTCCCCTTATCAAATCTTGTTTGAACGGTTAAGATTCAACAATAATATGAAGACATTTAAAAGGTGTGAATGCAACTCGATGATTTAAATTACTTTGTTTAGATTTCTTTACTTCATATATATTCCCACATCTCATCTTTATATACATGTTACGTAATATTATAATTTGTTGACAAATTATTCAACTTAATTTCAAAGGTTTCTTGATTTATGTTGTTGGTGTACAAAAAATATTTGTATTCGGGTATCTGAAAACTTGACCAGAATTTTAAATTACTTTGTTTAAATTTCTTTATTTCATATATATTCCCACATCTCATCTTTATATACATGTTACGTAATATTATATTTTTTTGACAAAATATTCAACTTACTTTCTAAGGTTTCTTGATTTATGTTGTGGGTGTACAAAAAATATCTATATTCGGATATCCAAAAATTTGACCAGAATTTTAAAAAGTTGGATTTTTTAAAATGTCAGTTTTGAAACTCATAAAAGTTTTCCAAAAATTATAGATATTTGAATATTCGGATATATAAATTTGTAATCCGAAATTTCAGATATGAACAAACCATTTTAAGGGTCAAAGTCAAAGTAAAAAAAGAAGGGTTAAAGTCAAATGGTTCTCTAAAACTATTTAGATTGATTATTATTTAGATGGATTATTTAAATAATTGGGAAAAAAAATTGTGTTACAAAGAGTGACAAATATTATTTCTTCATGTAGGAAACAACATAAAGATGGTTGTATTTGTGACCAAGATTGCAAGCACCTTGCAATGGATTCACAACGCAAACCAAGACACGTGGGTAAGTTAATAAACCGGCTTATATTCACCATATAAAATTATGCTTTTTAATCTAAAATTTCATGTGTAAATGATACATTTGACGGACAACCAATATTAAATAGAACCCGCTATATATATTTAACAATTTTTGTTTTGTTTCATGCAGAAAAACATAATGGAATTTGTGATACTTCTGGGCAGGATAGGAGTCGCTTTTATCTTCTTCCTAGCCTTCGCCAAATTAAGCCTAAATATCGACAAACCATATCTTGAAAACGTGGACATTGAATTTATAAATGTCACAAACATAAATAACGACACATTAAGGGGACCGATGAAGCTTCTTGTTCGGTTCATAATTATTAATAACACTGTGGCGTTCCAAAAAATGGGTACTTATATTTTAAGTCAAATTGTTAATCAATGCCAAACAGTTAATGCGTATTCAACTAGCACATACAAAGTGGTGAATGGATGGGAGCTAGTTAAAATAAGTTTTGTGGCTAATCAAACCTGAGTACCAAAACAACAAACAAGAAGTTTCCAACAACGTTCCGTAAGCAACGAGAAACAGTTAAGGCTGAGAGGGGACTTCAAAATGCGTCTCCTGTTTTCGAAAGTAATTAGCTTTCTGGACTCTCATTATCATATATATTTTGATTGTGACATAAAATTCATAGATGACTCTCTCAGGAAAATGATATGGAAAGAATGTATCATATCTAAGAAACATTAATTAGTAAGTAATTATTGTATTGAGTATTGACTACTTATGTATTACTTTTAAATGTTTTTTTTATCTGATAATAATTATTTGGTCCCTAATTATTGATGTTATGTAAATAATACATGATGGAGTTTAATGTCGAAAAATCTCCCCTTATCAAATCTTGTTTGAACGGTTAAGATTCAACAATAATATGAAGACATTTAAAAGGTGTGAATGCAACTCGATGATTTAAATTACTTTGTTTAGATTTCTTTACTTCATATATATTCCCACATCTCATCTTTATATACATGTTACGTAATATTATAATTTGTTGACAAATTATTCAACTTACTTTCAAAGGTTTCTTGATTTATGTTGTTGGTGTACAAAAAATATTTGTATTCGGGTATCCGAAAACTTGACCAGAATTTTAAATTACTTTGTTTAAATTTCATTATTTCATATATATTCCCACATCTCATCTATATGTACATGTTACGTAATATTATATTTTTTTGACAAAATATTCAACTTACTTTCTAAGGTTTCTTGATTTATGTTGTAGGTGTACAAAAAATATCTGTATTCGGATATCCGAAAATTTGACCAGAATTTTAAAAAGTTGGGTTTTTTAAAATGTCAGTTTTGAAACTCATAAAAGTTTTCCAAAAATTATAGATATTTGAATATTCGGATATATAAATTTGTAATCCGAAATTTCAGATATGAACAAACCATTTTAAGGGTCAAAGTCAAAGTAAAAAAAGAAGGGTTAAAGTCAAATGGTTCTCTAAAACTATTTAGATTGATTATTATTTAGATGGATTATTTAAGTAATTGGGTAAAAAAAAAAAAAAAAAAAAAACTTGTATTACAAAGAGTGACAAATATTATTTCTTCATGTAGGAAACAACATAAAGATGGTTGTATTTGTGACCAAGATTGCAAGCACCTTGCAATGGATTCACAACGCAAACCAAGACACGTGGGTAAGTTAATAAACCGGCTTATATTCACCATATAAAATTATGCTTTTTAATCTAAAATTTATTGTGTAAATGATACATTTGACGGACAACCAATATTAAATAGAACCCGCTATATATATTTAACAATTTTTGTTTTGTTTCATGCAGAAAAACATAATGGAATTTGTGATACTTCTGGGCAGGATAGGAGTCGCTTTTATCTTCTTCCTAGCCTTCGCCAAATTAAGCCTAAATATCGACAAACCATATCTTGAAAACGTGGACATTGAATTTATAAATGTCACAAACATAAATAACGACACATTAAGGGGACCGATGAAGCTTCTTGTTCGGTTCATAATTATTAATAACACTGTGGCGTTCCAAAAAATGGGTACTTATATTTTAAGTCAAATTGTTAATCAATGCCAAACAGTTAATGCGTATTCAACTAGCACATACAAAGTGGTGAATGGATGGGAGCTAGTTAAAATAAGTTTTGTGGCTAATCAAACCTGAGTACCAAAACAACAAACAAGAAGTTTCCAACAACGTTCCGTAAGCAACGAGAAACACTTAAGGCTGAGAGGGGACTTCAAAATGCGTCTCCTGTTTTCGAAAGTAATTAGCTTTCTGGACTCTCATTATCATATATATTTTGATTGTGACATAAAATTCATAGATGACTCTCTCAGGAAAATGATATGGAAAGAATGTATCATATCTAAGAAACATTAATTAGTAAGTAATTATTGTATTGAGTATTGACTACTTATGTATTACTTTTAAATGTTTTTTTTATCTGATAATAATTATTTGGTCCCTAATTATTGATGTTATGTAAATAATACATGATGGAGTTTAATGTCGAAAAATCTCCCCTTATCAAATCTTGTTTGAACGGTTAAGATTCAACAATAATATGAAGACATTTAAAAGGTGTGAATGCAACTCGATGATTTAAATTACTTTGTTTAGATTTCTTTACTTCATATATATTCCCACATCTCATCTTGATATACATGTTACGTAATATTATAATTTGTTGACAAATTATTCAACTTACTTTCAAAGGTTTCTTGATTTATGTTGTTGGTGTACAAAAAATATTTGTATTCGGGTATCCGAAAACTTGACCAGAATTTTAAATTACTTTGTTTAAATTTCTTTATTTCATATATATTCCCACATCTCATCTATATGTACATGTTACGTAATATTATATTTTTTTGACAAAATATTCAACTTACTTTCTAAGGTTTCTTGATTTATGTTGTGGGTGTACAAAAAATATCTGTATTCGGATATCCGAAAATTTGACCAGAATTTTAAAAAGTTGGGTTTTTTAAAATGTCAGTTTTGAAACTCATAAAAGTTTTCCAAAAATTATAGATATTTGAATATTCGGATATATAAATTTGTAATCCGAAATTTCAGATATGAACAAACCATTTTAAGGGTCAAAGTCAAAGTAAAAAAAGAAGGGTTAAAGTCAAATGGTTCTCTAAAACTATTTAGATTGATTATTATTTAGATGGATTATTTAAGTAATTGGGTAAAAAAAAAAAAAAAAAAAAAAAAAAAAAAAAAAAACTTGTATTACAAAGAGTGACAAATATTATTTCTTCATGTAGGAAACAACATAAAGATGGTTGTATTTGTGACCAAGATTGCAAGCACCTTGCAATGGATTCACAACGCAAACCAAGACACGTGGGTAAGTTAATAAACCGGCTTATATTCACCATATAAAATTATGCTTTTTAATCTAAAATTTATTGTGTAAATGATATATTTGACGGACAACCAATATTAAATAGAACCCGATATATATATTTAACAATTTTTGTTTTGTTTCATGCAGAAAAACATAATGGAATTTGTGACACTTCTAGGCAGGATAGGAGTCGCTTTTATCTTCTTCCTAGCCTTCGCCAAATTAAGCCTAAATATCGACAAACCATATCTTGAAAACGTGGACATTGTATTTATAAATGTCACAAACATAAATAACGACACATTAACGGGACCGATGAAGCTTCTTGTTCGGTTCATAATTATTAATAACACTGTGGCGTTCCCAAAAATGGGTACTTATATTTTAAGTCAAATTGTTAATCAATGCCAAACAGTTAATGCGTATTCAACTAGCACATACAAAGTGGTGAATGGATGCGATCTAGTTAAAATAAGTTTTGTGGCTAATCAAACCTGAGTACAAAAACAACAAACAAGAAGTTTCCAACAACGTTCCGTAAGCAACGAGAAACAGTTAAGGCTGAGAGAGGACTTCAAAATGTGTCTCCTGTTTTCGAAAGCAATTAGTTTTCCGGACTCTCATTATCATATATATTTTGATTGTGATATAAAATTCATAGATGACTCTCTCAGGAAAATGATATGGAAAGAATGTATCATATCTAAGAAACATTAATTAGTAAGTAAT
Source organism: Chrysanthemum seticuspe (assembly GCA_019973895.1). Classification (NCBI taxonomy): domain Eukaryota; kingdom Viridiplantae; phylum Streptophyta; class Magnoliopsida; order Asterales; family Asteraceae; genus Chrysanthemum; species Chrysanthemum seticuspe. Next base: position 347,583,877 of record BPTQ01000008.1, on the reverse strand, counting down.
TATTGTATTGAGTATTGACTACTTATGTATTACTTTTAAATGTTTTTTTATCTGATAATAATTATTTGGTCCCTAATTATTGATGTTTTGTAAATAATACATGATGGAGTTTAATGTCGAAAAATCTCCCCTTATCAAATCTTGTTTGAACGGTTAAGATTCAACAATAATATGAAGACATTTAAAAGGTGTGAATGCAACTCGATGATTTAAATTACTTTGTTTATATTTCTTTACTTCATATATATTCCCACATCTCATCTTTATATACATGTTACGTAATATTATAATTTGTTGACAAATTATTCAACTTACTTTCAAAGGTTTCTTGATTTATGTTGTTGGTGTACAAAAAATATTTGTATTCGGGTATCCGAAAACTTGACCAGAATTTTAAATTACTTTGTTTAAATTTCTTTATTTCATATATATTCCCACATCTCATCTATATGTACATGTTACGTAATATTATATTTTTTTGACAAAATATTCAACTTACTTTCTAAGGTTTCTTGATTTATGTTGTGGGTGTACAAAAAATATCTGTATTCGGATATCCGAAAATTTGACCAGAATTTTAAAAAGTTGGGTTTTTTAAAATGTCAGTTTTGAAACTCATAAAAGTTTTCCAAAAATTATAGATATTTGAATATTCGGATATATAAATTTGTAATCCGAAATTTCAGATATGAACAAACCATTTTAAGGGTCAAAGTCAAAGTAAAAAAAGAAGGGTTAAAGTCAAATGGTTCTCTAAAACTATTTAGATTGATTATTATTTAGATGGATTATTTAAGTAATTGGGTAAAAAAAAAAAAAAAAAAAAAAAAACTTGTATTACAAAGAGTGACAAATATTATTTCTTCATGTAGGAAACAACATAAAGATGGTTGTATTTGTGACCAAGATTGCAAGCACCTTGCAATGGATTCACAACGCAAACCAAGACACGTGGGTAAGTTAATAAACCGGCTTATATTCACCATATAAAATTATGCTTTTTAATCTAAAATTTATTGTGTAAATGATACATTTGACGGACAACCAATATTAAATAGAACCCGATATATATATTTAACAATTTTTGTTTTGTTTCATGCAGAAAAACATAATGGAATTTGTGACACTTCTGGGCAGGATAGGAGTCGCTTTTATCTTCTTCCTAGCCTTCGCCAAATTAAGCCTAAATATCGACAAACCATATCTTGAAAACGTGGACATTGTATTTATAAATGTCACAAACATAAATAACGACACATTAACGGGACCGATGAAGCTTCTTGTTCGGTTCATAATTATTAATAACACTGTGGCGTTCCCAAAAATGGGTACTTATATTTTAAGTCAAATTGTTAATCAATGCCAAACAGTTAATGCGTATTCAACTAGCACATACAAAGTGGTGAATGGATGCGATCTAGTTAAAATAAGTTTTGTGGCTAATCAAACCTGAGTACAAAAACAACAAACAAGAAGTTTCCAACAACGTTCCGTAAGCAACGAGAAACAGTTAAGGCTGAGAGAGGACTTCAAAATGCGTCTCCTGTTTTCGAAAGCAATTAGTTTTCCGGACTCTCATTATCATATATATTTTGATTGTGATATAAAATTCATAGATGACTCTCTCAGGAAAATGATATGGAAAGAATGTATCATATCTAAGAAACATTAATTAGTAAGTAATTATTGTATTGAGTATTGACTACTTATGTATTACTTTTAAATGTTTTTTTATCTGATAATAATTATTTGGTCCCTAATTATTGATGTTTTGTAAATAATACATGATGGAGTTTAATGTCGAAAAATCTCCCCTTATCAAATCTTGTTTGAACGGTTAAGATTCAACAATAATATGAAGACATTTAAAAGGTGTGAATGCAACTCGATGATTTAAATTACTTTGTTTATATTTCTTTACTTCATATATATTCCCACATCTCATCTTTATATACATGTTACGTAATATTATAATTTGTTGACAAATTATTCAACTTACTTTCAAAGGTTTCTTGATTTATGTTGTTGGTGTACAAAAAATATTTGTATTCGGGTATCTGAAAACTTGACCAGAATTTTAAATTACTTTGTTTAAATTTCTTTATTTCATATATATTCCCACATCTCATCTTTATATACATGTTACGTAATATTATATTTTTTTGACAAAATATTCAACTTACTTTCTTAGGTTTCTTGATTTATGTTGTGGGTGTACAAAAAATATCTATATTCGGATATCCAAAAATTTGACCAGAATTTTAAAAAGTTGGGTTTTTTAAAATGTCAGTTTTGAAACTCATAAAAGTTTTCCAAAAATTATAGATATTTGAATATTCGGATATATAAATTTGTAATCCGAAATTTCAGATATGAACAAACTATTTTAAGGGTCAAAGTCAAAGTAAAAAAAGAAGGGTTAAAGTCAAATGGTTCTCTAAAACTATTTAGATTGATTATTATTTAGATGGATTATTTAAATAATTGGGAAAAAAAAATTGTGTTACAAAGAGTGACAAATATTATTTCTTCATGTAGGAAACAACATAAAGATGGTTGTATTTGTGACCAAGATTGCAAGCACCTTGCAATGGATTCACAACGCAAACCAAGACACGTGGGTAAGTTAATAAACCGGCTTATATTCACCATATAAAATTATGCTTTTTAATCTAAAATTTATTGTGTAAATGATACATTTGACGGACAACCAATATTAAATAGAACCCGCTATATATATTTAACAATTTTTGTTTTGTTTCATGCAGAAAAACATAATGGAATTTGTGATACTTCTGGGCAGGATAGGAGTCGCTTTTATCTTCTTCCTAGCCTTCGCCAAATTAAGCCTAAATATCGACAAACCGTATCTTGAAAACGTGGACATTGAATTTATAAATGTCACAAACCTAAATAACGACACATTAAGGGGACTGATGAAGCTTCTTGTTCGGTTCATAATTATTAATAACACTGTGGCGTTCCAAAAAATGGGTACTTATATTTTAAGTCAAATTGTTAATCAATGCCAAACAGTTAATGCGTATTCAACTAGCACATACAAAGTGGTGAATGGATGGGAGCTAGTTAAAATAAGTTTTGTGGCTAATGAAACCTGAGTACCAAAACAACAAACAAGAAGTTTCCAACAACGTTCCGTAAGCAACGAGAAACAGTTACGGCTGAGAGGGGATTTCAAAATGCGTCTCCTGTTTTCGAAAGCAATTAGTTTTCCGGACTCTCATTATCATATATATTTTGATTGTGACATAAAATTCATAGATGACTCTCTCAGGAAAATGATATGGAAAGAATGTGTCATATCTAAGAAACATTAATTAGTAAGTAATTATTGTATTGAGTATTGACTACTTATGTATTACTTTTAAATGTTTTTTTTATCTGATAATAATTATTTGGTCCCTAATTATTGATGTTTTCTAAATAATACATGATGGAGTTTAATGTCGAAAAATCTCCCCTTATCAAATCTTGTTTGAACGGTTAAGATTCAACAATAATATGAAGACATTTAAAAGGTGTGAATGTAACTCGATGATTTAAATTACTTTGTTTAGATTTCTTTACTTCATATATATTCCCACATCTCATCTTTATATACATGTTACGTAATATTATAATTTGTTGACAAATTATTCAACTTACTTTCAAAGGTTTCTTGATTTATGTTGTTGGTGTACAAAAAATATTTGTATTCGGGTATCCGAAAACTTGACCAGAATTTTAAATTACTTTGTTTAAATTTCTTTATTTCATATGTATTCCCACATCTCATCTTTATATACATGTTACGTAATATTATATTTTTTTGACAAAATATTCAACTTACTTTCTAAGGTTTCTTGATTTATATTGTGGGTATACAAAAAATATCTATATTCGGATATCCGAAAATTTGACCAGAATTTTAAAAAGTTGGGTTTTTTAAAATGTCAGTTTTGAAACTCATAAAAGTTTTCCAAAAATTATAGATATTTGAATATTCGGATATATAAATCTGTTATCCGAAATTTCAGATATGAACAAACCATTTTAAGGGTCTAATTCAAAGTAAAAAAAGAATGGTTAAAGTCAAATGGTTCTCTAAAACTATTTAGATTGATTATTATTTAGATGGATTATTTAAGTAATTGGGTAAAAAAAAAAAAAAAAACAAAAAAAAACAAAAAACTTGTGTTACAAAGAGTGACAAATATTATTTCTTCATGTAGGAAATAACATAAAGATGGCTGTATTTGTGACTAAGATTGCAAGCACCTTGCAATGGATTCACAACGCAAACCAAGACACGTGGGTGAGTTAATAAACCGGCTTATATTCACCATATAAAATTATGCTTTTTAATCTAAAATTTATTGTGTAAATGATACATTTGACGGACAACCAATATTAAATAGAGCCCGCTATATATACTTAACAATTTTTGTTTTGTTTCATGCAGAAAAACATAACGGCATTTGTGATACTTCTGTGCAGGATAGGAGTCGCTTTTGTCTTCTTCCTAGCCTTCGCCAAATTAAGCCTAAATATCGACAAACCATATCTTGAAAACGAGGACATTCAATTTATAAATGTCACAAACATAAATAACGACACATTAACGGGACCGATGAAGCTTCTTGTTCGGTTCATAATTATTATTAACACTGTGGCCTTCCCAAAAATGGGTACTTATATTTTTAAGTCAAATTGTTAATCAAAGCCAAACCGTTAATGCGTATTCAACTAGCACATACAAAAAGGTGAATGGATGGCAGCTAGTTAAAATACGTTTTGTGGCTAATCAAACCCGAGTACAAAAACAACAAACAAGAAGTTTCCAACAACGTTCCGTAAGCAACGAGAAACAGTTAAGGCTGAGAGGGGACTTCAAAATGCGTCTCCTGTTTTCGAAAGCAATTAGTTTTCCGGACTCTCATTATCATATATATTTTGATTGTGACATAAAATTCATAGATGACTCTCTCAGGAAAATGATATGGAAAGAATGTATCATATCTAACAAACATTAATTAGTAAGTAATTATTGTATTGAGTATTGACTACTTATGTATTACTTTTAAATGTTTTTTTGGATCTGATAATAATTATTTGGTCCCTAATTATTGATGTTTTGTAAATAATACATGATGGAGTTTAATGTCGAAAATCTCCCCTTATCAAATCTTGTTTGAACGGTTAAGATTCAACAATAATATGAAGACGTTTAAAAGGTGTGAATGCAACTCGATGATTTAAATTACTTTCTTTAGATTTCTTTACTTCATATATATTCCCACTTCTCATCTTTATATACATGTTACGTAATATTATAATTTGTTGACAAATTATTCAACTTACTTTCTAAGGCTTCTTGATTTATGTTGTGGGTGTACAAAAAATATTTGTATTCGGGTATCCGAAAATTTGACCAGAATTTTAAATTACTTTGTTTAAATTTCTTTATTTCATATATATTCCTACATCTCATCTTTATATACATGTTACGTAATATTATAATTTTTTGACAAAATATTCAACTTACTTTCTAAGGTTTCTTGATTTATGTTGTGCGTGTAAAACAAATATCTGTATTCGGATATCCAAAAATTTGACCATAATTTTAAAAACTATGGTTTTTTAAAATGTAAGTTTTGAAACTCATAAAAGTTTTCCAAAAATTATAGATATTTGAATATTCGGATATATAAATCTGTTATCCGAAATTTAAGATATGAACAAACCATTTTAAGGGTCAAAGTCAAATTAAAAAAAGAAGGGTTAAAGTCAAATGGTTCTCCAAAACTATTTAGATTGATTATTATTTAGATGGATTATTTAAGTAATTGGGTAAAAAAAAAACTTGTGTTACAAAGAGTGACAAATATTATTTCTTCATGTAGGAAACAACATAAAGATGGTTGTATTTGTGACCAAGATTGCAAGCACCTTGCAATGGATCCACAACGCAAACCAAGACACGTGGGTAAGTTAATGAACCGGCTTATATTCACCATATAAAATTATGCTTTTTAATCTAAAATTTATTGTGTAAATGATACATTTGACGGACAACCAATATTAAATAGAACCCACTATATATATTTAACAATTTTTGTTTTGTTTCATGCAGAAAAACATAATGGAATTTGTGATACTTCTGGGCAGGATAGGAGTCGCTTTTATCTTCTTCCTAGCCTTCGCCAAATTAAGCTTAAATATCGACAAACCATATCTTGAAAACGTGGACATTGAATTTATAAATGTAACAAACATAAATAACGACACATTAACGGGACCGATGAAGCTTCTTGTTTGGTTCACAATTATTAATAACACTGTGGCGTTCCCAAAAATGGGTACTTATATTTTAAGTCAAATTGTTAATCAATGCCAAACAGTTAATGCGTATTCGACTAGCACATACAAAGTGGTGAATGGATGGGAGCTAGTTAAAATATGTTTTGTGGCTAATCAAACCCGAGTACAAAAACAACAAACAAGAAGTTTCCAACAACGTTCCGTAAGCAACGAGAAACAGTTAAGGCTGAGAGGGGATTTCAAAATGCGTCTCCTGTTTTCGAAAGCAATTAGTTTTCCGGACTCTCATTATCATATATATTTTGATTCTGACATAAAATTCATAGATGACTCTCTCAGGAAAATGATATGGAAAGAATGTATCATATCTAAGAAACATTAATTAGTAAGTAATTATTGTATTGAGTATTGACTACTTATGTATTACTTTTAAATGTTTTTTTGTATCTGATAATAATTATCTGGTCCCTAATTATTGATGTTTTGTAAATAATAAATGATGGAGTTTAATGTCGAAAATCTCCCCTTATCAAATCTTGTTTGAACGGTTAAGATTCAACAATAATATGAAGACGTTTAAAAGGTGTGAATGTAACTCGATGATTTAAATTACTTTCTTTAGATTTCTTTACTTCATATATATTCCCACTTCTCATCTTTATATACATGTTACGTAATATTATAATTTGTTGACAAATTATTCAACTTACTTTCTAAGGTTTCTTGATTTATGTTGTGGGTGTACAAAAAATATTTGTATTCGGGTATCCGAAAATTTGACCAGAATTTTAAATTACTTTGTTTAAATTTCTTTATTTCATATATATTCCCACATCTCATCTTTATATACATGTTACGTAATATTATAATTTTTTGACAAAATATTCAACTTACTTTCTAAGGTTTCTTGATTTATGTTGTGCGTGTACAAAAAATATATGTATTCGGATATCCAAAAATTTGGCCATAATTTTAAAAACTATGGTTTTTTAAAATGTAAGTTTTGAAACTCATAAAAGTTTTCCAAAAATTATAGATATTTGAATATTCGGATATATAAATCTGTTATCCGAAATTTCAGATATGAACAAACCATTTTAAGGGTCAAAGTCAAATTAAAAAAAGAAGGGTTAAAGTCAAATGGTTCTCCAAAATTATTTAGATTGATAATTATTTAGATGGATTATTTAAGTAATTGGGTAAAAAAAAAAACTTGTGTTACAAAGAGTGACAAATATTATTTCTTCATGTAGGAAACAACATAAAGATGGTTGTATTTGTGACCAAGATTGCAAGCACCTTGCAATGGATCCACAACGCAAACCAAGACACGTGGGTAAGTCAATGAACCGGCTTATATTCACCATATAAAATTATGCTTTTTAATCTAAAATTTATTGTGTAAATGATACATTTGACGGACAACCAATATTAAATAGAACCCACTATATATATTTAACAATTTTTGTTTTGTTTCATGCAGAAAAACATAATGGAATTTGTGATACTTCTGGGCAGGATAGGAGTCGCTTTTAACTTCTTCCTAGCCTTCGCCAAATTAAGCTTAAATATCGACAAACCATATCTTGAAAACGTGGACATTCAATTTATAAATGTCACAAACATAAATAACGACACATTAACGGGACCGATGAAGCTTCTTGTTCGGTTCATAATTATTAATAACACTGTGGCGTTCCCAAAAATGGGTACTTATATTTTAAGTCAAATTGTTAATCAATGCCAAACAGTTAATGCGTATTCGACTAGCACATACAAAGTGGTGAATGGATGGGAGCTAGTTAAAATATGTTTTGTGGCTAATCAAACCCGAGTACAAAAACAACAAACAAGAAGTTTCCAACAACGTTCCGTAAGCAACGAGAAACAGTTAAGGCTGAGAGGGGATTTCAAAATGCGTCTCCTGTTTTCGAAAGCAATTAGTTTTCCGGACTCTCATTATCATATATATTTTGATTGTGACATAAAATCCATAGATGACTCTCTCAGGAAAATGATATGGAAAGAATGTGTCATATCTAAGAAACATTAATTAGTAAGTAATTATTGTATTGAGTATTGACTACTTATGTATTACTTTTAAATGTTTTTTTTATCTGATAATAATTATTTGGTCCCTAATTATTGATGTTTTCTAAATAATACATGATGGAGTTTAATGTCGAAAAATCTCCCCTTATCAAATCTTGTTTGAACGGTTAAGATTCAACAATAATATGAAGACATTTAAAAGGTGTTTAATGTAACTCGATGATTTAAATTACTTTGTTTAGATTTCTTTACTTCATATATATTCCCACATCTCATCTTTATATACATGTTACGTAATATTATAATTTGTTGACAAATTATTCAACTTACTTTCAAAGGTTTCTTGATTTATGTTGTTGGTGTACAAAAAATATTTGTATTCGGGTATCCGAAAACTTGACCAGAATTTTAAATTACTTTGTTTAAATTTCTTTATTTCATATATATTCCCACATCTCATCTTTATATACATGTTACGTAATATTATATTTTTTTGACAAAATATTCAACTTACTTTCTAAGGTTTCTTGATTTATGTTGTGGGTATACAAAAAATATCTATATTCGGATATCCGAAAATTTGACCAGAATTTTAAAAAGTTGGGTTTTTTAAAATGTCAGTTTTGAAACTCATAAAAGTTTTCCAAAAATTATAGATATTTGAATATTCGGATATATAAATCTGTTATCCGAAATTTCAGATATGAACAAACCATTTTAAGGGTCTAATTCAAAGTAAAAAAAGAATGGTTAAAGTCAAATGGTTCTCTAAAACTATTTAGATTGATTATTATTTAGATGGATTATTTAAGTAATTGGGTAAAAAAAAAAAAAAAAAAAAAAAAAAAAAAAAAAAAAAAAAAAAAAAAAACTTGTGTTACAAAGAGTGACAAATATTATTTCTTCATATAGGAAATAACATAAAGATGGCTGTATTTGTGACTAAGATTGCAAGCACCTTGCAATGGATTCACAACGCAAACCAAGACACGTGGGTGAGTTAATAAACCGGCTTATATTCACCATATAAAATTATGCTTTTTAATCTAAAATTTATTGTGTAAATGATACATTTGACGGACAACCAATATTAAATAGAGCCCGCTATATATACTTAACAATTTTTGTTTTGTTTCATGCAGAAAAACATAACGGCATTTGTGATACTTCTGTGCAGGATAGGAGTCGCTTTTGTCTTCTTCCTAGCCTTCGCCAAATTAAGCCTAAATATCGACAAACCATATCTTGAAAACGTGGACATTCAATTTATAAATGTCACAAACATAAATAACGACACATTAACGGGACCGATGAAGCTTCTTGTTCGATTCATAATTATTATTAACACTGTGGCCTTCCCAAAAATGGGTACTTATATTTTTAAGTCAAATTGTTAATCAAAGCCAAACCGTTAATGCGTATTCAACTAGCACATACAAAAAGGTGAATGGATGGCAGCTAGTTAAAATACGTTTTGTGGCTAATCAAACCCGAGTACAAAAACAACAAACAAGAAGTTTCCAACAACGTTCCGTAAGCAACGAGAAACAGTTAAGGCTGAGAGGGGACTTCAAAATGCGTCTCCTGTTTTCGAAAGCAATTAGTTTTCCGGACTCTCATTATCATATATATTTTGATTGTGACATAAAATTCATAGATGACTCTCTCAGGAAAATGATATGGAAAGAATGTATCATATCTAACAAACATTAATTAGTAAGTAATTATTGTATTGAGTATTGACTACTTATGTATTACTTTTAAATGTTTTTTTGGATCTGATAATAATTATTTGGTCCCTAATTATTGATGTTTTGTAAATAATACATGATGGAGTTTAATGTCGAAAATCTCCCCTTATCAAATCTTGTTTGAACGGTTAAGATTCAACAATAATATGAAGACGTTTAAAAGGTGTGAATGCAACTCGATGATTTAAATTACTTTCTTTAGATTTCTTTACTTCATATATATTCCCACTTCTCATCTTTATATACATGTTACATAATATTATAATTTGTTGACAAATTATTCAACTTACTTTCTAAGGCTTCTTGATTTATGTTGTGGGTGTACAAAAAATATTTGTATTCGGGTATCCGAAAATTTGACCAGAATTTTAAATTACTTTGTTTAAATTTCTTTATTTCATATATATTCCTACATCTCATCTTTATATACATGTTACGTAATATTATAATTTTTTGACAAAATATTCAACTTACTTTCTAAGGTTTCTTGATTTATGTTGTGCGTGTAAAAAAAATATCTGTATTCGGATATCCAAAAATTTGACCATAATTTTAAAAACTATGGTTTTTTAAAATGTAAGTTTTGAAACTCATAAAAGTTTTCCAAAAATTATAGATATTTGAATATTCGGATATATAAATCTGTTATCCGAAATTTCAGATATGAACAAACCATTTCAAGGGTCAATGTCAAAGTAAAAAAAGAATGGTTAAAGTCAAATGGTTCTCTAAAACTATTTAGATGGATTATTTAAGTAATTGGGGAAAAAAAAAAAAAAAAAAAAAAAAAAAACATGTGTTACAAAGAGTGACAAATTTTTTTTCTTCATGTAGGTAACAACATAAAGATGGCTGTATTTGTGACCAAGATTGCAAGCACCTTGCAATGGATTCACAACGCAAACCAAGACACGTGGGTAAGTTAATAAACTGGCTTATATTCACCATATAAAATTATGCTTTTTAATCTAAAATTTATTGTGTAAATGATACATTTGACGGACAACCAATATTAAATAGAACCCGCTATATATACTTAACAATTTTTGTTTTGTTTCATGCAAAAAAACATAATGGCATTTGTGATACTTCTGGGCAGGATAGGAGTCGCTTTTATCTTCTTCCTAGCCTTCGCCAAATTAAGCCTAAATATCGACAAACCATATCTTGAAAACGTGGACATTGAATTTACAAATGTCACAAACATAAATAACGACACATTAACGGGACCGATGAAGCTTCTTGTTCGGTTCATAATTATTAATAACACTGTGGCGTTCCCAAAAATGGGTACATATATTTTAAGTCAAATTGTTAATCCAAGCCAAACCGTTAATGCGTATTCAACTAGCACATACAAAGTGGTGAATGGATGGCAACTAGTTAAAATAAGGTTTGTGGCTAAACAAACCCGAGTACAAAAACAACAAACAAGAAGTTTCCAACAACGTTCCGTAAGCAACGATAACAGTTAAGGCTGAGAGGGGACTTCAAAATGCGTCTCCTGTTTTCGAAAGCAATTAGTTTTCCGGACTCTCATTATCATATATATTTTGATTGTGACATAAATTTCATAGATGACTATCCCAGGAAAATGATATGGAAAGAATGTATTATATCTAAGAAACATTAATTAGTAAGTAATTATTGTATTGAGTATTGACTACTTATGTATTACTTTTAAATGTTTTTTTTTGTATTTGATAATAATTATTTGGTCCCTAATTATTGATGTTTCGTAAATAATACATGATGGAGTTTAATGTCGAAAAATCTCCCCTTATCAAATCTTGTTTGAACGGTTAAGATTCAACAATAATATGAAAACATTTAAAAGGTGTGAATGCATCTCGATGATTTAAATTACTTTGTTTAGATTTCTTTACTTCATATATATTCCCACATTTCATCTTTATATACATGTCACGTAATTTTATAATTTGTTGACAAATTATTCAACTTACTTTCTAAGGTTTATTGATTTATGTTGTGGGTGTACAAAAAATATTTGTATTCGGGTATCCGAAAATTTGACCAGAATTTTAAATTACTTTGTTTAAATTTCTTTATTTCATATATATTCCCACATCGCATCTTTATATACATGTTACGTAAAATTATAATTTTTTGACAAAATATTCAACTTACTTTCTAAGGTTTCTTGATTTATGTTGTGGGTGTACAAAAACTATCTATATTCGGATATCCGAAAATTTGACCACAATTTTAAAAAGTGGGTTTTTTTAAAATGTCAGTTTTGCAGCTCATAAAAGTTTTCCAAAAATTATAGATATTTGAATAATTGGATATATAAATATGTTATCCGAAATTTCAGATATGAACAAACCATTTTAAGGGTCAAAGTTAAAGTAAAAAAAGAAGGGTTAAAGTTAAATGGTTCTCTAAAACTATTTAGATTGATTATTATTTAGATGGATTATTTAAGTAATTGGGTTAAAAAAAAAAAAAAAAAAAAAAAAAAAAAAAAAAAAACTGTGTTACAAAGAGTGACAAATATTATTTCTTTATGTAGGAAACAACATAAAGATGGCTGTATTTGTGACCAAGATTGCAACCATCTTGCAATGGATTCACAATTCAAACCAAGACACGTGGGTAAGTTAATAAACCGGCTTATATTCACCATATAAAATTATGCTTTTTAATCTAAAATTTATTGTGTAAATGATACATTTGACGGACAACCAATATTAAATAGAACCCGCTATATATACTTAAGAATTTTTGTTTTGTTTCATGCAGAAAAACATAATGGCATTTGTGATACTTTTGGGCAGGATAGTAGTAGCTTTTATCTTCTTCCTATCCTTCGCCAAATTAAGCCTAAATATCGACAAACCATATCTTGAAAACGTGGACATTGAATATATAAATGTCACAAACATACATAACGACACATTAACGGTACCGATGAAGCTTCTTGTTCGGTTCATAATTATTAATAACACTGTGGCGTTCCCAAAAATGGGTACTTATATTTTAAGTCAAATTGTTAATCAAAGCCAAACCGTTAATGCGTATTCAACTAGCACATACAAAGTGGTGAATGGATGGCAGCTAGTTAAAATAAGGTTTGTGGCTAATCAAACCCGAATACAAAAACAACAAACAAGAAGTTTCCAACAACGTTCCGTAAGCAACTAGAAACAGTTAAGTCTGAGAGGGGACTTCAAAATGCGACTCATGTTTTCGAAAGCAATTAGTTTTCCGGACTCTCATTATCATATATATTTTGATTGTGACATAAAATTCATATATGACTCTCTCAGGAAAATGATATGGAAAGAATGTATCATATCAAAGAACCATTAATTAGTAAGTAATTATTGTATTGAGTATTGACTACATATGTATTACTTTTAAATGTTTTTTTGTATATGATAATAATTATTTGGTCCCTAATTATTGATGTTTTGTAAATAATACATGATGGAGTTTACTGTCGAAAAATATCCCCTTATCAAATCTTGTTTGAACGGTTAAGATTCAATAATAATATGAAGACATTTAAAAGGTGTGAATGCAACTCGATGATTTAAATTACTTTGTTTAGATTTCTTTACTTCATATATATTCCCACATCTCATCTTTATATACATGTTACGTAATCTTATAATTTGTTGACAAATTATTCAACTTACTTTCTAAGATTTCTTGATTTATGTTGTGGGTGTACAAAAAATATTTGTATCCGGGTATCCGAAAATTTAAACAGAATTTTAAATCACTTTGTTAAATTTCTTTATTTCAAATATATTCCCACATCTCATCTTTATATACACGTTACATGATATTATAAGTTTTTGACAAAATATTCAACTAACTTTCTAAGGTTTCTTGATTTATGTTGTGGGTGTACAAAAAATATCTGTATTCGGATATCCGAAAATTTGACCACAATTTTATAAAGTTGGGTTTTTTAAAATGTCAGTTTTGAAACTCATAAAAGTTTTCCAAAAATTATAGATATTTGAATATTCGGATATATAAATCTGTTATCCGAAATTTCAGATATGAACAAACCATTTTAAGGGTCAAAGTCAAAGTAAAAAAAGAAGGGTTAAAGTTAAATGGTTCTCTAAAACTATTTAGATTGATTATTATTTAGATGGATTATTTAAGTAACTGCGTTAAAAAAAAAAAAAAAAAAAAAAAAAAAAAAAAAAAAAAAAAAAAAAAAAAAAAACAGTGTTACAAAGAGTGACAAATATTATTTCTTTATGTAGGAAACAACACAAAGATGGCTGTATTTGTGACCAAGATTGCAACCATCTTGCAATGGATTCACAACGCAAACCAAGACACGTGGGTAAGTTAATAAACCGGCTTATATTCACCATATAAAATTATGCTTTTTAATCTAAAATTTATTGTGTAAATGATACATTTGACGGACAACCAATATTAAATGGAACCCGCTATATATACTTAAGAATTTTTGTTTTGTTTCACGCAGAAAAACATAATGGCATTTGTGATACTTTTTGGCAGGATAGTAGTAGCTTTTATCTTCTTCCTAGCCTTCGCCAAATTAAGCCTAAATATCGACAAACCATATCTTGAAAACGTGGACATTGAATATATAAATGTCACAAACATACATAACGACACATTAACGGTACCGATGAAGCTTCTTGTTCGGTTCATAATTATTAATAACACTGTGGCGTTCCCAAAAATGGGTACTTATATTTTAAGTCAAATTGTTAATCAAAGCCAAACCGTTAATGCATATTCAACTAGCACATACAAAGTGGTGAATGGATGGCAGCTAGTTAAAATAAGGTTTGTGGCTAATCAAACCCGAATACAAAAACAACAAACAAGAAGTTTCCAACAACGTTCCGTAAGCAACGAGAAACAGTTAAGTCTGAGAGGGGACTTCAAAATGCGACTCATGTTTTCGAAAGCAATTAGTTTTCCGGACATTCATTATCATATATATTTTGATTGTGACATAAAATTCATATATGACTCTCTCAGGAAAATGATATGGAAAGAATGTATCATATCAAAGAACCATTAATTAGTAAGTAATTATTGTATTGAGTATTGACTACATATGTATTACTTTTAAATGTTTTTTTGTATATGATAATAAATATTTGGTCCCTAATTATTGATGTTTTGTAAATAATACATGATGGAGTTTACTGTCGAAAAATATCCCCTTATCAAATCTTGTTTGAACGGTTAAGATTCAATAATAATATGAAGACATTTAAAAGGTGTGAATGCAACTCGATGATTTAAATTACTTTGTTTAGATTTCTTTACTTCGTATATATTCCCACATCTCATCTTTATATACATGTTACGTAATCTTATAATTTGTTGACAAATTATTCAACTTACTTTCTACGATTTCTTGATTTATGTTGTGGGTGTACAAAAAATATCTGTATCCGGGTATCCGAAAATTTAAACAGAATTTTAAATCACTTTGTTTAAATTTCTTTATTTCAAATATATTCCCACATCTCATCTTTATATACACTCTACATGATATTATAATTTTTTGACAAAATATTCAACTAACTTTCTAAGGTTTCTTGATTTATGTTGTGGGTGTACAAAAAATATCTGTATTCGGATATCCGAAAATTTGACCACAATTTTATAAAGTTGGGTTTTTTAAAATGTCAGTTTTGAAACTCATAAAAGTTTTAAAAAAATTATAGATATTTGAATATTCGGATATATAAATCTGTTATCCGAAATTTCAGATATGAACAAACCATTTTAAGGGTCAAAGTCAAAGTAAAAAAAGAAGGGTTAAAGTTAAATGGTTCTCTAAAACTATTTAGATTGATTATTATTTAGATGTATTATTTAAGTAATTGGGTTAAAAAAAAAAAAAAAAAAAAAAAAAAAAAAAAAAAAAAAAAAAAAAAACAACTTGTGTTACAATGAGTGACAAATATTATTTCTTTATGTAGGAAACAACATAAAGATGGCTGTATTTGTGACCAAGATTGCAAACACCTTGCAATGGATTCACAACGCAAACCAAGACACGTGGGTTAGTTAATAAACCGGCTTATATTCACCATATAAATTATGCTTTTTAATCTAAAATTTATTGTGTAAATGATACATTTGACGGACAACCAATATTAAATAGAACCTGCTATATATACTTAACAATTTTTGTTTTGTTTCATGCAGAAAAACATAATGGCATTTGTGATACTTTTGGGCAGGATAGGAGTCGCTTTTAACTTCTTCCTAGCCTTCGCCTAATTAAGCCTAAATATCGACAAACCATATCTTGAAAACGTGGAAATTGAATATATAAATGTCACAAACATAAATAACGACACATTAACGGTACCGATGAAGCTTCTTGTTCGGTTCATAATTATTAATAACATTGTGGCGTTCCCAAAAATGGGTACTTATATTTTAAGTCAAATTGTTAATCAAAGCCAAACCGTTAATGCGTATTCAACTAGCACATACAAAGTGGTGAATGGATGGCAGCTAGTTAAAATAAGGTTTGTGGCTAATAAAACCCGAGTACAAAAACAACAAACAAGAAGTTTCCAACAACGTTCCGTAAGCAACGAGAAACAGTTAAGGCTGAGAGGGGACTTCAAAATGCATCTCCTGTTTTCGAAAGCAATTAGTTTTCCGGACTCTCATTATCATATATATTTTGATTGTGACATAAAATTCATATATGACTCTCTCAGGAAAATGATATGGAAAGAATGTATCATATCTAAGAAACATTAATTAGTAAGTAATTATTGTATTGAGTACTGACTACTTATGTATTACTTTTAAATGTTTTTTTGTATCTGATAATAATTATTTGGTCCCTAATTATTGATGTTTTGTAAATAATACATGATGGAGTTTACTGTCGAAAAATATCCCCTTATCAAATCTTGTTTGAACGGTTAAGATTCAACAATAATATGAAGACATTTAAAAGGTGTGAATGCAACTCGATGATTTAAATTACCTTGTTTAAATTTCTTTACTTCATATATATTCCCACATCTCATCTTTATATACATGTTACGTAATCTTATAATTTGTTGACAAATTATTCAACTTACTTTCTAAGGTTTCTTAATTTATGTCGTGGGTGTACAAAAAATATTTGTATCCGGGTATCTGAAAATTTGACCAGAATTTTAAATTACTTTGTTTAAATTTCTTTATTTCATATATATTCCCACATCTCATCTTTATATACACGTTACGTGATATTATAATTTTTTGACAAAATATTCAACTAACTTTCTAAGGTTTCTTAATTTATGTTGTGGGTGTACAAAAAATATTTGTATTCGGATATCCGAAAATTTGACCAGAATTTTAAAAAGTTGGTTTTTTAAAATGTCAGTTTTGAAACTCATAAAAGTTTTCCAAAAATTATAGATATTTGAATATTCGGATATATAAATCTGTAATCCGAAATTTCAGATATGAACAAACCATTTTAAGGGTCAAAGTCAAAGTAAAAAAAGAAGGGTTAAAGTCAAATGGTTCTCTAAAACTATTTAGATTTATTATTATTTAGATGGATTATTTAAGTAATTGGGTAAAAAAAAAAAAACTTGTGTTACATAGAGTGACAAATATTTTTTCTTCATGTTGGAAACAACATAAAGATGGCTGTATTTGTGACCAAGATTGCAAGCACCTTGCAATGGATTCACAACGCAAACCAAGACACGTGGGTAAGCTAATAAACCGGCTTATATTCACCATATAAAATTATGCTTTTTAATCTAAAATTTATTGTGTAAATGATACATTTGACAGACAACCAATATTAAATAGAACCCGCTATATATACTTAACAATTTTTGTTTTGTTTCATGCAGAAAAACATAATGGCATTTGTGATACTTTTGGGCAGGATAGGAGTCGCTTTTATCTTCTTCCTAGCCTTCGCCAAATTAAGCCTAAATATCGATAAACCATATCTTGAAAACGTGGACATTGAATTTATAAATGTCACAAACATAAATAACGACACATTAACGGTACCGATGAAGCTTCTTGTTCGGTTCATAATTATTAATAACACTGTGGCGTTCCCAAAAATGGGTACTTATATGTTAAGTCAAATTGTTAATCAAAGCCAAACCGTTAATGCGTATTAAACTAGCACATACAAAGTGGTGAATGGATGGCAGCTAGTTAAAATAAGGTTTGTGGCTAATCCAACCCGAGTACAAAAACAACAAACAAGAAGTTTCCAACAACGTTCCGTAAGCAACGAAAACAGTTAAGGCTGAGAGGGGACTTCAAAATGCGTCTCCTGTTTTCGAAAGCTATTAGTTTTCCGGACTCTCATTATCATATATATTTTGATTGTGACATAAAATTCATAGATGACTCTCTCAGGAAAATGATATGGAAAGAATGTATCATATCTAAGAAACATTAATTAGTAAGTAATTATTGTATTGGGTATTGACTACTTATGTATTACTTTTAAATGTTTTTTTTTGTATATGATAATAATTATTTGGTCCCTAATTATTGATGTTTTGTAAATAATACATGATGGAGTTTACTGTCGAAAAATATCCCCTTATCAAATCTTGTTTGAACGGTTAAGATTCAACAATAATATGAAGACATTTAAAAGGTGTGAATGCAACTCGATGATTTAAATTACTTTGTTTAGATTTCTTTACTTCATATATATTCCCACATCTCATCTTTATATACATGTTACGTAATCTTATAATTTGTTAACATATTATTCAACTTACTTTCTAACGTTTCTTGATTTATGTTGTGCGTGTACAAAAAATATTTGTATTCGGGTATCCGAAAATTTGACTAGAATTTTAAATTACTTTGTTTAAATTTCTTTATTTCATATATATTCCCACATCTCATCTTTATATACACGTTACGTGATATTATAATTTTTTGACAAAATATTCAACTAACTTTCTAAGGTTTCTTAATTTATGTTGTGGGTGTACAAAAAATATTTGTATTCGGATATCCGAAAATTTGACCAGAATTTTAAAAAGTTGGTTTTTTAAAATGTCAGTTTTGAAACTCATAAAAGTTTTCCAAAAATTATAGATATTTGAATATTCGGATATATAAATCTGTAATCCGAAATTTCAGATATGAACAAACCATTTTAAGGGTCAAAGTCAAAGTAAAAAAAGAAGGGTTAAAGTCAAATGGTTCTCTAAAACTATTTAGATTTATTATTATTTAGATGGATTATTTAAGTAATTGGGTAAAAAAAAAAACTTGTGTTACATAGAGTGACAAATATTTTTTCTTCATGTTGGAAACAACATAAAGATGGCTGTATTTGTGACCAAGATTGCAAGCACCTTGCAATGGATTCACAACGCAAACCAAGACACGTGGGTAAGCTAATAAACCGGCTTATATTCACCATATAAAATTATGCTTTTTAATCTAAAATTTATTGTGTAAATGATACATTTGACAGACAACCAATATTAAATAGAACCCGCTATATATACTTAACAATTTTTGTTTTGTTTCATGCAGAAAAACATAATGGCATTTGTGATACTTCTGGGCAGGATAGGAGTCGCTTTTATCTTCTTCCTAGCCTTCGCCAAATTAAGCCTAAATATCGACAAATCATATCTTGAAAACGTGGACATTGAATTTATAAATGTCACAAACATAAATAACGACACATTAACGGGACCGATGAAGCTTCTTGCTCGGTTCATAATTATTAATAACACTGTGGCGTTCCCAAAAATGGGTACTTATATGTTAAGTCAAATTGTTAATCAAAGCCAACCCGTTAATGCGTATTCAACTAGCACATACAAAGTGGTGAATGGATGGCAGCTAGTTAAAATAAGGTTTGTGGCTAATCAAACCCGAGTACAAAAACAACAAACAAGAAGTTTCCTACAACGTTCCGTAAGCAACGAGAAACAGTTAAGGCTGAGAGGGGACTTCAAAATGCGTCTCATGTTTTCGAAAGCAATTAGTTTTCCGGACTCTCATTATCATATATATTTTGATTGTGACATAAAATTCATATATGACTCTCTCAGGAAAATGATATGGAAAGAATGTATCATATCTAAGAAACATTAATTAGTAAGTAATTATTGTATTGGGTATTGACTACTTATGTATTACTTTTAAATGTTTTTTTGTATATGATAATAATTATTTGGTCCCTAATTATTGATGTTTTGTAAATAATACATGATGGAGTTTACTGTCGAAAAATATCCCCTTATCAAATCTTGTTTGAACGGTTAAGATTCAACAATAATATGAAGACATTTAAAAGGTGTGAATGCAACTCGATGATTTAAATTACTTTGTTTAGATTTCTTTACTTCATATATATTCCCACATCTTATCTTTATATACATGTTACGTAATCTTATAATTTGTTAACATATTATTCAACTTACTTTCTAACGTTTCTTGATTTATGTTGTGCGTGTACAAAAAATATTTGTATTCGGGTATCCGAAAATTTGACTAGAATTTTAAATTACTTTGTTTAAATTTCTTTATTTCATATATATTCCCACATCTCATCTTTATATACACGTTACGTGATATTATAATTTTTTGACAAAATATTCAACTAACTTGCTAAGGTTTCTTGATTTATGTTGTGGGTGTACAAAAAATATCTGTATTCGGATATCCAAAAATTTGACCAGAATTTTAAAAAGTTGGGTTTCTTAAAATGTCAGTTTTGAAACTCATAAAAGTTTTCCAGTAATTATAGATATTTGAATATTCAAATATATAAATCTGTTATCCGAAATTTCAGATATGAACAAACCATTTTAAGGGTCAAAGTCAAAGTAAAAAAAGAAGGGTGAAAGTCAAATGGTTCTCTAAAACTATTTAGATTGATTATTATTTAGATGGATTATTTAAGTAATTGGGTAAAAAAAAAACTGTGTTACAAAGAGTGACAAATATTTTTTCTTCATGTAGGAAACAACATAAAGATGGTTGTATTTGTGACCAAGATTGCAAGACACGTGGGTAAGTTAATAAACCGGCTTATATTCACCATATAAAAATATGATTTTTAATCTAAAATTTATTGTGTAAATGATACATTTGACGGACAACCAATATTAAATAGAACCCGCTATATATACTTAACAATTTTTGTTTTGTTTCATGCAGAAAAACATAATGGCATTTGTGATACTTTTGGTCAGGATAGGAGTCGCTTTTATCTTCTTCCTAGCCTTCGCCAAATTAAGCCTAAATATCGATAAACCATATCTTGAAAACGTGGACATTGAATTTATAAATGTCACAAACATAAATAACGACACATTAACGGTACCGATGAAGCTTCTTGTTCGGTTCATAATTATTAATAACACTGTGGCGTTCCCAAAAATGGGTACTTATATGTAAAGTCAAATTGTTAATCAAAGCCAAACCGTTAATGCGTATTCAACTAGCACATACAAAGTGGTGAATGGATGGCAGCTAGTTAAAATAAGGTTTGTGGCTAATCAAACCCGAGTACAAAAACAACAAACAAGAAGTTTCCAACAACGTTCCGTAAGCAACGAAAACAGTTAAGGCTGAGAGGGGACTTCAAAATGCGTCTCCTGTTTTCGAAAGCAATTAGTTTTCCGGACTCTCATTATCATATATATTTTGGTTGTGACATAAAATTCATAGATGACTCTCTCAAGAAAATGATATGGAAAGAATGTATCATATCTAAGAAACATTAATTATTAAGTAATTATTGTATTGAGTATTGACTATTTATGTATTACTTTTAAATGTTTTTTTGTATTTGATAACTAGTTACAATACCGGTGCACACACGAGGTTTTGAAAAAAAAAATTATCCTGTATTAATACTGAATATTTTGTCTTTAAAGGTAATTGCATATAATTATATAGTTATAAGTTCCGTGCACGCACGAAGTTTACACATAAATCAAATTTATTTTAACATTTTAGTTCAGTATATACACATATAAGAATTTGCCCATGAAAATTGTGATATAAGTACAACTAATACTTATGCACGTGTTTTTCATTATGCATTAATATCCATTAGATATTGGTAAAATATTTTTTAAAATTTCTGTTAGGTAACTCATGATTTAATTTATTTAGCTGACAAAGATGTTGATGTTGTTATTTATATTTCAGTACTTATATTATGTTGTACACATAATGCAAGTTTAATAGCACATAATGAGCGTTGACAAAGTTAAAGTATACTCCTTAAAGTTTTTTAAAAATATTTTTCTAGATATCCTTATATAAATAAATAAGAATTACATGAGTCATTATTATAAATAAAATCGCGTATCTATACTACTTATAATGCATGTTGCACCTTCTCTCATATTAAATTTTTAAGACTACCTAAAATAGATTTTAAGCAAATACAAGTTAAAAGCATAATTTACAAGTATTTAAAGCACAAATAAAACTAAAAAACACTATTTAACACATACAATTAATACAATATTTAAATCACCCATTCACCAATATATACAATCATTTAACCACAATGTACAATCTAATCAAGCTTCCAAAACGTAAATCTGAAATCCAACAGCTTGATTTTGTATCAGTGATGATGATCTTATGCGAACTAAATGATGTTCGAAACATCAAGCTGAACCAAGGAAGTGTTCGAAACACATCTTGTCCTACACATGTTCGAAACATCTCATAGTCACTCCCCAACTCTCATTCTCAACACATGAAATACATTAAACATAAAAGAAGAACAAAAAAAAGACCTCAATATTCTCTTTTAAAACCCACAAGGTTTGTTCTTAAAACAAAAGGTATAAGAGATATGATCATCAATTTGTGAGAATCAAAGTCTCTTTTTAAATATCCGAAAACTTTAAAGAAAGAACAAAACTATTATGTTTCATTCATTCTCTTTTTCGGCTTAACAAAAAATCTAATCAAACCTTACCCGAGAGAGGTGGATTTTGAAAAAGAGTTAAAAGTAAGGAAAGAGGTTAAAGGATCTTGAAGATGAAACCTTTAAGCCATTGTAGTTTAAATAGCATAAGGAAAGAGGTGGATTTATTATTCGGTTTGGGAAGAAGAGTTAAAAGCAATGTTTTCAAAACCGGGTTTTTAATCGACCCGGTCGAGTCATCGGGCACCGGTTCGACCGTCGGGTCAACCCGGTTTTCCATTTATTATTATTTTATTTTTTCCGACTGGGTCAACCGGTTCGACCGCCGGGTCAACCCAGTTTTTATAAAAAAAATTGAAAAATACCAAACCCGGCGGGTCTAACCAGTTAACCCGGTTTTAGAAACCTGGGTTTTTTTTACCCGTTTTTGTGTTATGGTTGTTCAAACATATCCGTATTCGGATATCCGAAAACTTGACCAGAAATTTAAAAAGTTGGGTTTTATGAAATGTCAGTTTTGAAACTCATGAAAGTTTTTCAAAAACTATAGATATTTGAATATTTGGATATATAAATCTGTTATCCGAAATTTCAGATATCCTACTTGAAAAAACTTAGCTAAAATAGTGGGTAACATAAAACAATCATCGCAATTTCGGAAATCCAAATTTGTGATATAACTATTTATTGACAAGTCCCTTAAACTATTAAAATTAACAAAACAAATTTATTGTCGAAAATGTCTCATTTCATATTATGCACTGTATGTGTGTTTGGTTTGCCTTTTTGGGCTAAGGGGTATGAGATTTACCCAAACCCATCGTACTTAATTGTTTTTTTTGGAGTAATAATAATTTATTAGGGGTAACCCTTTTACCCAAAAAGAAACCATGAGACGACTCTGATACCAACATAATCGTATTTAACTCTTTTACAAATCTTTATCTTTTAGAAAACTTTGTCTAAGTTCATTCGGTAACTATTTGCTAAAGTGATTTTAAACTTTTAGAAAAATGGCACTCCGATGAAAAATCCGAAAATCGAATCGCAAAAACCGAAAAACCAAACTGAAATTTTGTTGCGGGGTTTAGATTAAACACTTAAAACCGAACACTACAAAAAATTTGTCATTTGGTGGCACACAAAAACTGTCACTTAATTATGAAATAAGTGCCACTAAAGGATGGTACGGGAATCGGTGGCAGAAATAACAAATGTCACCAAGTACGCTGCCACTAAAGGGTTTTAGTGGCACTTGTCCATTGTGTTGCTGCAACCATTCAAGGTTTTAGTGGCACTTTTCTATTGTGTTGCTAATGTCTTTTAGAGATTTAGTGACACACACTTTGTGTCGTTAATCAATACCATTGCAAAATTATATGTTGGTTTAATGGCAATATTTTCTACAACAAAAATGCATCACAACAGAGGTATCGTGCCACAATAACAAATACGCATATCTTACGTACTTAGAATAACAAATTACATTCAACAATAAGTACTGATAAGAATAATTTTATTGATTTAAACAGA
The DNA here is from genome assembly GCA_019973895.1 of Chrysanthemum seticuspe. Taxonomy (NCBI): domain Eukaryota; kingdom Viridiplantae; phylum Streptophyta; class Magnoliopsida; order Asterales; family Asteraceae; genus Chrysanthemum; species Chrysanthemum seticuspe. Next base: position 347,559,313 of record BPTQ01000008.1, on the reverse strand, counting down.
AATACATTTAAGATTGACCATTGTTCTTTAATACATACAACATATAGAATATCGACAAAAGTGTGCAAGTCGACTAGCAAAACCTATATATAAAGCTACCAAATAAGCTCCAATTTCATCTAAGGTAGCAATTTTAGAAAAATGTATATATCTCCCTTGGCACCACCATCTCTAGGTAAACAAAATGACAAGGCAAATGAGTTAAAATCTGAGATGAAGGTAACAACAAATATCTATCTCGTCCTTAATCTTATTATTCTAAATCATAAGCATACCACATGACAACATTTCGAGTATAAATTAGACTTCATGTCGTGGAGGAGTAATTCTATTAGTATTAGACCTCATGCCGTAGATCTTTGGGTTTCCATTACGATAGTTAGTTGTTTCATTTCTGTAGATAAGTTGTCATAAATCTGCAACAAATAAGAGGAAAAAGTGATTGCCAAAAGAAAAGGTATTGCAAAACGACTTAGCAAACATATTACCATGAAGGCATCAACATATGTAGGTTTACAAGCTTCGAAATTAAACATGAAAATACAAGTTACCTCAACTTGAGCACATATTTTGTCAACAATTCTCCATTTTTACGGGTACATCTCTTTGTTATATGTAAGCATATGTACTTAATTGAATAAAGCAAGTCAGTAAGTCACGTAGTATGCCGTTCAAAAAAAAAGTAAATCAAATAGTACCCCTAAAAAACTAAGACACACTTAATTTTAAATTGTAGTACGTGATGTTCAGGAGCAGAGCTAGTAAGGTGAATAATGGGTGCTGAGCCAACCATAATTAACTCACTTCATTCATTAGCTATTCAGATTATAAGGCACTTTTCTACTAGTTTTTACATTCAACCCCATATTATTATTCTATAGACATGTCTACAAAATTCATAATTGCACAACTTATAAAAGATAATACTATAGGTTAATTTTTTACGCGATATATATCACTATAACTTTTTGCGTTAAGCACAATCGGCCACCCTTAACTAAAAATCATGGCTCCGCTCGTGCTTTTGTTATGTTGTTCTCTGGAATAAACCAAAAGTCCCACAATAGATTATTCAAATTGATTATATTTTTATATAACTGCTAAATTCTATGCATCCATGTGTTCATCATGGAAAAAGCAAACTAAGAGGAACACCAAGGAGTAAGGGCCTGTTTCTTTTTTGTTTAAAGATTAAGTGGCTCAAAAATAAGTGGGTCCCATTTCTTTTAGAACCTCTAGTTGACGACAAGTATGGTTTTATAAGCCTTTAGCACACAGACTTTGTAACAAAAATTAGTGGACCCCATCAAATTAAAAATGATAATATATGTCAATGGTCCCACTCCCATTAGCAGACAGAGGTTTTAAAAGAAAAAGAAACGGGCCCTTAGTCATACTCATTCATCAAAAGGGACATATATACAAATAAATAAAATATACAATGCCCAACACCAAAGAGAAAGTCATACTCATTCATCAAAAGGGACATATACAAATAAATAAAATGGACATATACAAATAAATAAAATATACAAAGCCCATATAGATCAAGTTAACAATAACATTAATCACATAAAACAAGCTAACCTGCTAACCATGTACGATAACTCAGGGTTTCATTAATTCATTGGAACTAATACTTGATTAACAAATTTCAAATAATATGACATAAAAATAAATATTCACAAAGAAAAAACCAGAATGTACAAACATAGATGTAGATAACAGAGAGCTAATTACTTTGTATTTCATAAGGTAAGTTAACTTACGAATTCTTCATAGTTATGTAATTAATCGAGCGAGGAACAACATAAGTGATTACCAGAATAAAAAAGATAGATTACAAATTGATTTACGCTTGTATTCTATGAAAGAAAGATGGCCGCATATTAGGAGCCGAGATGTGAATATAAAGTGGTTTTGCCGTAATGATAGAGAAACGCATAAGAGCCATATATTTGGGCCAAATGATTAATTAAATTGGCGATATTCTTGTGAGGAAATATTGTGGCAGAATTTGTGAATAAGAAAAATCTAACAAAAACTTATAGTGATACAATAAATATACGTAACACAAGTAATAACCACCTTTATTAACATATTAGTTTTTTGCCACTAAAACATATTTACAATAGTGGCACAAATCGTAAAGTGCCCCTAAACATGTCAATTCTTTCGTGACACACAATATTTGTCACTAAAACACCAACTATAGTGGCACATGCATATATGTCACTAAAGATGTGTGCCACTAAATGGCACTTTTCTTGTAGCAGGGATTTGATTTTAGTAAAAAAAAAAAAAAAACACTCCAAACTGGCCTATGCTCACCAGTCACCCCAACATAAAGTTAAAAAAATTATAACCAGATGAAAATTTTTTAGTAAACTTAATATTAATAAAATATAATTGATATAGACAACTTTACTTTTAAAAAGTGTGCAATAAATAAAATTTGTCAATACAAAACACTAGGAAAATAAGTGGAGTGAGACCCATTTAACTTTTTCATATATTTAATCAAAGCATAGGTTTCGTTCAAAAAAAAAAGTCAAAACATAGGTTGAGAGTGAATTTCGAAACATAAGCATAAAATGCGAAAAAGCTCCGACACCACCAACTGCTGCGTCCAACCACCATTTAGAACTGCCTCAACCACACAACCAAATACAGTTAACCACCGCCACCACTGCCAACCTTGACGCCGTCACCAACTGTCGTGTGTGTATCTTCTTAGGTTTATTCACATTGGCATGGAGCTGTGTCGGTGGTAGCGTATGCCATGTTCAACCTATAATTTTGAAACAAAGCCTATATTTTCCATACACTAAAACAGCATTGATCACTAGTTACATGTTTAGCCCACCCTTTCTTATAAGCATACATCATGCATTGCGGAGCAAATTTCCGAGTTACTTACATTTATATTTTCCTAGTCGTATTACGGGGTATTCATACAATGGCCCTTCGGATAAAATATATTACGTTGTCATTTCTTAGATTTAAACCTTAAAGCTCTTCATGAGTTCAAATGAAATAAATTGTTACTTAGGTTGTGTTTTTCTTGTTCCAGAAAATGGCTTATTGCATTTGAATAAAGCTATTTTACTTTTAGCGATATAGCTTTCTAGGCTAAAAGCTAATCATCATTTGACCCACCCGTAACTAAAATCCTGGCTTTGCATGTCACAATTGCCTACTTTTTTTTTAAGTGGTACAACACTTGTAAAAAGATTACAATTAAACTCCATTTCTTCTTTGATCTCACGTGTCTTTTTTCTTTCTCTCAGAAAAATATAAGTACATAACAAGAATAAACTTTTTTTTACAAAACATAATCTGTCGTTCGTCAAATATTTCCACCGAAAAAACTCAGTAGCATACGAAGATATTTAAATTGTGGCTTTTATGATACACTAATGCTATATCCACTCAAATTCATCTACAAAAGAATCTCACACGCTAAGGTGATGCGGAATGATTGGTTTTTTGTGGGAGTGGCTCACACAAAAAACCAATCATCCGGCGCCACCTCAACGTGTGAGATTCTTTTGTGGATGAATTTGAGTTGGTGTATCACTCCTCTTTATGATATATTTTATTTCCGGTTACATATTTCTTTGGTGGTCTTGGAGTTTTGGTCATGCATTGAAGGAAAAAAAAAAACTTTATTTACAAAGAATGACAAATATTATTTATTTATATAGGGTTGGAAAAAGCTTTGTGAAAGAAAAGAGCAACTGAGACCTTTTATACATCAATATGTAGAACATAATATGTGAGAAGAAAACAAAGATTTGAGATAGAGTGTGTATAAAAGAAACGACACAAGAAATTTTAAGTGGTTTAATTATTGTAATCTTTTTTATAAGTGTTGTACCAGTTTTGTAAAAGAAAAGTAAGTAATTGTCTACATGCATGTTGCAAGAGGCAATATATTCCCTTAGGATTTTATCTTTTCAATAAAAAAGAAAACAAAACTTTGACTAAGGTTTGTTTAGTGGAAACAATGTAGATTAAGTAGCACCCTTTTAATTTTAGTTTTTATTAGTTTATGTTTATCTAACTTAACCCTAACTAATAAAACACAATTTTTATTAGTAGCAAGCACCTTGAAGAGGATTCGCAGCGCAAACCACGAAACAATGGTAAGTTATTTAATTGGCTTATATTCACTTATAATTTTAACTAGGTCATAAAAATCCAAATTTCCCTTGTGTTTTAAAACTTGTTGTCAAGCCATAAACATCTTGTCATGTTTTACATTTTTAGGCTTCCTATTTTCCAATTTATGGCTATATATTGTGTAAATGATACATTTGACGAACAAGCATATTAATTAGAAACCCGCTACACTAAACAATTTTTATTTTGTTTCATGCAGAAAAACATTGTGGCATTTGTGACATTCATTATATGAATATCACAAGCATAAATAATGACATATTAACGGGACCGTTGAACCTTCTTATCCGGTTCAAAAATACTAATAGCATTGTGGCGTACCTATAAATGGGTACTTATATTTTAAGTAAAACTGTTAATCAAAGTCACACTCTTAATGTGTACTCAACTAGCACATACAAAATGGTGAATGAATGGCAGCTAGTCAACATATGGTTTGAGGCTAATCAAACGCACATACGAAAACAACTGATAAGAGGTTTCCAGGAGAGCTCGGACAATAAAGAAACATTTTTTTTGATTAAAAGGTCAAAGACCCGGTAAATATATTACTCAAAAAAATGTTTAAGTACAAAAAATATGGGTGAATCCCATATCTCAGCCCGTTACATAGGCGAAAAGCTTACATAACAAGATACTTCCTATTCTCTATATAAGAAAACAAACCACTACTCAAGATAAAACATTAGACTCCTATGGAGCTAACATTTCTTCCTACCAAGGCCTTGGAGCTTGATCTCATACGTGTCATAATAGGCATCCAAATTACCCGGAAGATCGTAAACCTGATCCGCATAGTTATCATATTCATAGTCATCATAGTCATCTTCGCGATCATGACCACCACCAAATAAGTTACTCGACTTATCAAATGTGTTTACAACCTCCTCATCATCACTATCAGAAACCACAATCTCTCCCACATTAGTGAATGGGTTAACCCTCTTAGTAAAAGAAGTAGCCGGTGAATCCATACGTGTCATAATAGTGAATGGGTTACCCTTATTCTTGTTAGTGACAGTTTGAAAACCATCATTAACAGTCTGTTTAGGCTGAGTAGAAAGTGGAACAGATTTAGGACAATCAATCAGCGTATGACCAAACAATTTACACGTATCACACCGAGGCGGTTTCCATTCGTATTCCACCCGAATCTTTTCAATAGTAGATCCTGTCCCATCAAGTAATGGTATCTCAAAAGTGATGCTCTCCCTAAGGACCTGATCTGCCTTAACTTCAATCAAGCACCTAGCAAAACTACTTCGACCCCATGATTCCAAGCACATTTGACTACTATAAGACGTATCAATCAATGTAGCTAGGAGGCTGAGACCATCATCAGAAAACATAGCAAGGGGCACGTCATGGAATTTAACCCATATCGGAATATTGGTCAAATCCCTTTTAAGCAGATTAGTATTCAACGTCCAGGTTTTCAGAATAATTGGCGCATTCCTAATCATCCACGGTCCGTTTTCAAGAACATCATCAACACCTTTACGAGTGGAAAACTTAAAGAAAAAGAAACCCTTAGCATTCATCATAACCTTCTGAATACCATACTTGGCCCACGTATTACGAACATAATAATCAACGACCGGAAAAGCAATACGTTTACCAAGAAAATGACCATAAAGGGTATTCTCAAATTTAGCGTTTACCCCCTCCACTACTTTCATAGGAACGGAGAGATCCACCTCAGTAGACTTGTTACTACATTCCAACCTACGAAAATTAGGCTTGTGATTCGTAGAATCATTGGACGTAGCACCAACATATGAAATTGGCTTCGCAATTTGAACCTTGGGAGACAAATTAGCATTCTCCGCATTCCTTAATTTACCACCACGCATAGCCTCTTCAAAATTCTTACACGCCGCCAAGACAACCGGACCAAGACTTGGTTCAACTTCATTCCCACTGTTACCAGGATATCCATCAGAGCTTGTTCCAAAACTTTGTGATTGACAAGCAACATTGAAGCTCGAAACTTGTGGAACAACGGGCTCGTTAGTAACATTACACTGCATAATAGTAACCCCAGAATTCAAAGTAAAGTCAGAAGACTTATCACGTGGCACGTGTGTTCAATTCATCATCATTCACCACAAGATGTGGCAAGGTAGTGTTCTACTCTCCCACCATCGACATCACAACACCCTTAACAAGTAATCTCAGCAATAAACAAGAAGAAAATAACGGCCGATCTTCAATACCAACCGAGTAAACCCTAGTATAAACTAGGGTTTATAAGCGATGAAGCACATTAAATCAACCTATAATAATCAGTAATGATTGATAAAGATTGAGTATTAGAATATGGAACCGGCAAAAAAGATCCTAACCAGCGAAGGGATAATATAATCAGCTAAAGGTCGGTTCCAAACAAGAACCCTAAACAAATCGATCACCATCAAAACTAGGTAACGAACGTTGAAACCAGAAGAATCAAACCCAGTTACGAAAGATGAAGGAGGGATTACAATAAGGCTATTAAGGGATTCTTGAAACAACGATTAACACAAACCCTAATAAAAAAAAGATTACTAAATCTGCCAATAGCTTGCGAAACAAACACAAAATTGATCAAGAAAGTAATTGACACAAGTGTTAATCAGTAACTATAACAACTTTGATGCGTGAAACACAAGGGGATTTGCAGAATTAGAAAAGTCGATTGAAAAGTTAGGGAGTTTTTTAATCGCTAGAGAGAGTAGTCGGTTTGGGAAATTCCTTTCGTTTCGACAATAAAGAAACATTGTTGAGACTTAAAGGGGACTTCAAAATGCACCTCTTGTTCACGAAGACTATTCTGTTTCCAGACTCCCACCAGCATTTATACTCCTAAGATTTCTTGATTTATGTTATGGGTGTTCAAAAATTATCCGTATTCGGATTTCCAAAAACTTGACCAGAATTTTAAAAAATTAGGTTTTATGAAATGTCAGTTTTTGAACTCATAAAAGTTTTTCAAAAATTATAGCTATTTGAATATTGAGATATATAAATCTTTTATCCGAAATTTCAGATATCCGACTTGAAAAAACTTAGCTAAAATAGTAGGTCTAACTTAAAACAATCATCGCAAATTTCGGTTATCCAAATTTGTGATATAACTATTTATTGATAAGTCCCCGAAACTATTTAAATTAACAACAAAAAGTTATTGTCGAAAACATCTCATTTCATATTATGCACTGTAGGTGTGTTTGGTTTGCCTTTTTGGGTAGAGTTATGAGATTCACCCACACCCATTGTACTTAATTGTATTTTTTGAGTAATAATACTTTACCGGAGTAACCTTTTAAAAAAAAAAAAAAAAAACCAACAACGTTAGACAACTCTGATACCTTCATAATCGTATTTACTTCTTTTACAAATCTTTATCTTTTACAACTTTGTCTATGTTCATGCGATAACTGTTTGCAAAATTGATTTCAAACTTTTAAAAAAATGACCCTCTAATAAAAAACCAAAAATTGAACCGCAAAAACCTAAAATGAACTCACAATATCCACCAAACAACTGTCAATTGCTAGCAGACATAATTCAAAGATATGTATATATGGATGATGCATAAAGTGTTTTAAGATAGAAATGATAGAAACTGTAGAAAGTTCTTTTGTTTTAATGATATAGTATTAACAATATGTCAATTTTGTTTCAATTACAATAAATTATGTGCAAGTGTATTAACATATTTAACTAAAAAATTTGTGTGTGTCAATAATATCGTATTAATAGTGTTCATTTGAGTGGTAAATATAACGGGACATTCAATGTATGAATGTCCCAATGGATGGATAGAGATAAAAACACTTAACGGGGAGAAAACTTCACTAGCATAGATATGTAGCTCAATTTCTTTCTTTCGAGCCGTTTTTTTTCCCGGCGTCCCCTTGAGTAAATATCAGGTTTTCGGTTTGGATATATATGGTTTCGAAAAAATAAAAATTGGACGGAACCGGGTAAGTTGGGCCATAAAAAGGTTGTGCTTTTAATTATATATATATTTTTTTGTTGGATGAAATTTAGATACGTTTGACCAAATGAATCAAATATTGACTTTTATTAGCCGATATAAAGGCTTGGTTTTTAGATTAAGCTCTCTTATTGATCAATAAAAAAAATGAATTGTCACAAAACACTATTTTGTTATTATATAAAAGATTTGATAAATGTTGTTAATATAATATAATATAATAATCCAACATAGTATTATGATAATCTTTAAACTGATGCATGCATGGTATAAGTACAAACCATTGAAGTGTTGTTAGAATATAATTTGGTATATACCACTTTTATCCAATATTTGTGTATGCAAACAATATTATCTGATTAAAAAGATAGCATTCCAAACACTTGTTGACCACATATTTTTAAACTCTCTCTGGCGATTATGCGACTCACATCTAACCCCTAAATCGTTTTTTTCAGCAAATCTTTCATCATCACATTCTTATAACAGTTTTGTTATTCGTTTGTCTTGAAGTCGATTTGTTTTAAGGATTGGTTTAGGCTTTCTGTTTTGATCGCTAGTTAGGGTTTCCAGTTGGTTTGTCCATCCTTTTTCCAATTAACTACTCTTTCATTGAATCGACTTAATCATCATCAAATCATGTAATCTTGACTACTTGTCTATGGCTTATAAACCCTAGTTTTAACTAGGGTTTTACTCGTTGTGTTTGAAGAATCAGACGTTATTTTCTTCTTGTTTTCTATTGCGAATTATAGTCTTGGGAGTTCTTGTTTGCTGTAATGGTGATGGTGGGAGAGGAGAATGATACTTTGCCACAGCCTGCGATTTCTAGTCTTGAGGGGAATGCAAACGTTGTGGGTACATCTGTTGGAGTGGTACTCGTGTGATGAATTTGGATGTTAGTTCTGCTGGATCTAATAAAGCAGCTGATGTTGTTACTAACGAGCCTATTGTTCCACAAGTTTCGAGTTTCAATGTTGCCTGTCAATCACAAAACTTTGGAATTGATCCGGTTGTTTTGAAGGCGTGTAAGAATTTTGAAGAGGCAATGCGTGGTGCTAATGTAATGAATGCGGAGAATGTAGTCACTGGTGCTAATTCTAATTCGTCTCCCAAGGTTCATATTGCGAAGCCGGTTTCATATGCGGGTGCTACGTCCATTGATTCCACGAAGCGCAAGCCTAATTTTCGTAGGCTGGAATGTGGGAACAAATCTAATGAGGTGGATCTCTCCGTTCCTTTGAAAGTCGTGGAGGAGGTAAACTCTAAATTTGAGAATACCCTTTATGGTTATTTTCTTGGTAAACGTATTGCTTTTCCCGTCGTTGATTATTATGTTCTTAATACGTGGGCCAAGTATGGTATCCAAAAGGTTATGATGAATGCTAAGGGGTTCTTTTTCTTTAAGTTTTCTACGAGTAAAGGTGTTAATGATGTTCTTGAAAACGGACCGTGGATGATTAGGAATGTGCCAATTATTCTTAAAACTTGGACGTTGAATACTAATATGCTTAAAGAGGATTTAACTAACATTCCGGTGTAGGTTAAATTTCATGATGTTCCTCTTGCTATGTTTTCTGATGATGGTCTCAGTCTCCTTGCTACATTGATTAGTACTTCGAAAATGCTTGATTCTTACACTAGTCAAATGTGCTTGGATTCCTGGGGCCGTAGTAGTTTTGCTAGGTGCTTGATAGAGGTTTGTGCGGATAAGGCTCTTCGGGAAAGCCTCACTGTTGAGATACCCTTACTTGATGGATCGGGTTCTACTATTGAAAAGATCCGGGTTGAATATGAATGGAAACCGCCAAGATGTGATACATGTAAACGGTTTGGGCATACGCTGCTTGAATGTCTTAAATCTGCTCCACCGTCTACTCAGCCTAAACAGAGTACTACTGATGGTTTCCAAATGGTATGTAACAAGAATAAGGGTAAGAATGGTGGCACAAGTGTTCCTGGTAAGGGAGGTTTTAATAAACCAGGTGTGGGGCCTAAGTTTCGGTATCAACCTAAAGCCCCACCTAATCCCAAGCAGGTGGATAAGTTTCAGTATCAACATAATAATAATAACAAAAATAATAATAATAATAATAATAATAATAATAATAATAATAATAATAATAATAATAATAATATGACTAAATTTTTGTATTCAGAAAGAAGTGGGAGCCCAACTAGTGTCTCAGCTTCCCACAAATTTTTTGTAATATCCTTTTGGTTTTTTAATGAAATAATAATAATGATAATAATAATAATAATAATAATAATAATAAAAGAGTGGGGGCTCAGATATTCTCTCGACTTCCCACTAATTTTGTTGTAAATCTTATGAATTTTTAGTAAAGAATAATAACAATAATAATACTAATAATAAAATAAAATAAAATAAATGAGTCTATCAACTCAATATCTCCGCTCTTTATAATATATTTAAGAACTTCTATTTTTAAAAACTTAACTTAACATACCTTCTATTATTAGTAATTATTTAAAGACAATTTAAAAGTATACTAGTTACGCATTAATTTAGATGTTATAATAATAAATTATAACTAATATTATGAATTTAATATATTAAATAACTTTTTAGTTTGTATATAATAATACGATATTAATTTTTTACAATCTCGTAACCTAAAAGCACAATTGCTAAAAACTATCATTTATTATAAAAACGTGTTAAACAATATTCATTAAAAAAATATAATAATAAAAAATCGTTAAACAACATTTAACCCGATTTTTTACGTAGATACATGCTAATAGATAACAATGAAGGACATTATACGAAGTAATAAATAAATCAAACATAAATCTTAGGTTAACCAAATCTCATATTCATGCAACATGTAAAAAGAATAAAATAAAAACACTAATAAATAAAGATGCTTTCATACTCTATACAACCATGATAAATAACATTCTCTTTATTCAATCCCTTTGACCATTTTTCACATCATATAAATAAAGCTTTCCATCGACTCTTTCTTCTTTTCTCTTTCAATAACAAGATCTCTTTCTTCCTTCTCAATTCATTAACCTTAGAAAATTTCATCAAAAGAAAAAGATCACCACAACTTTTTTGATCTATATATATGTTATGGACCCTAGCCACCTTCATCATATGAGTGTTAGTGTCGATTCTGGCGGTGATGCTGGTGCTGGTGCTGATAGGTTTCCGCAATGGAGCGTACAAGAAACGCGCGAATTCTTGATGATACGAGCCGAGCTCGATCCAACTTTCATGGAGACGAAACGTAATAAAGTTTTGTGGGAAGTTATATCTACAAAAATGAAGGAACGAGGGTATAATCGAAGTGGTGAACAGTGTAAATGCAAATGGAAGAATCTAGTTACACGTTATAAGGTACATGTGAATTCATTCATATATGTTCTTTTTTTTTCTTTGTAATAAGAACACAAACAAAACATCATGAAAACGAGTAGATTTATGGGTCACATGATTAATTATATCATAAGATTTGTAGGGTTTTATGACCAGAAATTTCATTTTTATATTCCAAAAAGAAACACATTTCCTTGAAAAACTTGGCCAAAAAAATTAGAACAAACATTAGAAATGTATGCTTTTTTTGAACATTGGTTTTCAATATCTATATGTTGTATGAACAAAATTGTATTGGTAAATACATATATACAAGAACCAACATTCTTTAGCTCCTGAAAACAAGAAAAAAAAAAGTTTGAGATCTATAATATCTATTACCAAATTGTTAATATTGTGATTCAAAAGCCAAAGTTGGTTTAGGGTGTGTTGGTTTAAGCTTATATGTAGGCTTATGAGCTTATTTGATTTCAGGTTATATTTCGTAAACCCTAACATTCTGTCTTGTTTTGAAACTTAAGGTTTATATATATAAGCTTATTATGATGTAACAGGCTTCTATAAAATCATAAGTCTCATAATAAGCAAAAAAAATTTGGGTTTATAAAGTATAATATTGTGATTCAGAGCCGAAGGTGGTTTAGGGTGTGTTTATTTACGTTTATATGTAGGCTTACGAGCTTATTTGATTTCGTGTTATATTTATAAACCCTAGCTTTCTGGCTTATTTTGGAACTTAGGGTTTATATGTATAAGCTTATTACGATATAACAAGTTTATATAAGCTCATAAGTTTCGTCATAAGTAAGAAAATTGGGGTTTATAAAGAATAATAGTTTGATTCAAAGCAAAGTTGGTTTACGGTGTGTTTATTAAGCTTATTTGTAGGCTTATGACCTTATCTGATTTCGGGTTATATTTCATAAACCCTAACTTTCTGGCTTATTTTGAAACTTAGGGTTAATATATATAAGCTTATTACGATATAACAAGTTTACATACGCCCATAAGTCTCATAATAAGCTAGAAAAGCTCACATATAAGAAACTAGGAAACAACTATATATACACATTATATTCTTGTCGACAGAGAAGTGAATAGCCCCACATAACGTGTATATAATGGTACGTCTGTGTTTATGTTGTCATTTTATAAGGGCCACCAACGTATTACAATAAATGATGATGATGTCTTGTAGTGCAAGAAACTAATAATTGGTTTGTTGCTATGAAACATATTTAGGGGTTTGAAACAATGGAACAAGAAGGTATGAGGCAACAATTTCCATACTATAACGAGTTGCAAGCGATCTTTACGGGTCGAATGCAAAGGATGCTATGGATGGAATCAACAGAAGGTGGTGGATCATCAAAGAAGAGAGTGATGCATTTGTCTTCGGACGACGATGATGAAAACGAAGAGAGTGATGTGGAGAAAGCGAGTGGTAGCAAGAAGAAAAAGAAGATTGCAACGAGTGGTAGTAGAGGATCAAATCCGCCCGATAGTACTACAAATGTTAGTCATTTGAAAGAAATACTAGAAGACTTAATGAAGCAACAAATGCAAATGGAAACTCAATGGATGAAGATCTACGAGGCGAAAGAAGAGGAGAGGAGAAAGATCGAAATGGAATGGAGACGGAGAATGGAAGCGTTGGAGAATGAGAGGATTATGCTCGATCAAAGGTGGCGAGAAAGGGAAGAGCAAAGAAGGATTAGAGACGAAACTAGATCAGAGAAACGAGATGCTCTTATAACGGCTCTTTTAAACAAGCTTCAACGCGAAGATTTGTAAGTTCATATCAGTTTTCGTTCGCGTAAAAATGGCTTAGATTATGAGGTTAGCTTATGATCTTCTTCTAGCTACATAGGATGGAATATTAGTGGAAATAGTTGGGATAGATCTTGGTAGACATTTGTTGATTACTTGCACTTATGCAACATTCTTTCTTAGATATATCTGAAGCTTTGCATCACAAGTACTTGGAAGTTTCATTTTATAATATGAAGATAAATTAAAAAGCTTGATGTCATTAAGTTAACTTGCTTATAAGTTGCACCACTAGCGATTAGACCTGGCAATCTAGACCTAAACGAGTCTAGATGGGTTTATATAGAAAAGTGATAATTTGTACGTTAACGTTAGTCTAACAAACCCGTTCCAACATACTTCTTCAACACTTTTGAAAGTGATCCACGTAGACCCATAAAGTGTGAAGAGTTGTGTTTATGCTAACATCGATTAGTAAAGAAGAAATATTTGAAGTAGATCTTGGTAGATATTTGTTGATTACTTACACTTATGCAACATTCTTTCTTAGATATATCTGAAGCTTTGCATCACAAGTACTTTGAAGTTTCAATTCATTTTACAATATGAAGATAGATTAAAAAGCATGATGTCATTAAAAGGGTTACTTGCTCTAAAAGTTATCTTGATTAGATGTTAACACCTATTTCTATTTGAAGGAACGGCTAGACCTGGCAATCTAGACCCAAACGAGTTTAGACGTGCTTATACAGAAAAGTGATACTTAAATTTGTACGTTAATGTTAGTCTAACAAACCCGTTCCAGCATACTTCTTCAACGCCTTTGAAAGTGATCCACGTATAAACCCGTATGAGTCTAGATTGCTAGGTCTACTAACGACTAACGAGTAACATGACCTCTTCAATATGAATATGTCACAATACAGTTAAGATTGTGTGCATCCATCTTTAAATTTGTATAACCAACTAGTATCATTTATATATCGTCCCCTATTTGACTATAATTAAAAACTTACACCGACAACCTGTTAGAAGTTGACTTTGGTATTGTATTCTCACATATGTATGCTCTTGTCATCATTACTTTTAAGATTTAAAATTATCAAATGTCAAATCTACTCGTTTTTGTTTTGCAGTGTTCACATGATTATGATGATGGATCATATACAAGCTACATATGCATTCACTAATGACTTACGGAGTATTTAAGAATGAAAAAAAGAAAAAAATAAAATAAAAATTGCTAGTATCAAAAGTAATATGCACATACATATCTGTATAACTAATTAAATGGTTTTTCCGGGTCATTATGATATTTTATTTGTGCATAATATCATAGCCGTATATGAGGGTATGCGATGTGTGTTATCGTACAAGCCTTCAAAGTTTTAGAGACCTCAAAATATATATCTGTTTATATTTGTTGTGGCTTTAAAATTCATTTCCAACATCAAAATGTTGACGATATATGAAACGTTGTTATAAATATTTGTTAAACATTTCAAGTGGGAGACAGTGATGAAAAACTTAAAAAAACTAAACCTATATCGTCAAAAAATATTTTTAATCGTTATATTTAGTTATTATATAAGCGATTTTGCACAAAACCTCCGCTAGCACAACTATGACACTGCATAATATAATAGTCTCACTTTCTTAGACATAATTGGATACGAAAAAATAAAAATAGTTATATGTAAGTCATTTGTTACGTTAAGTTCACATGGATTGAGTTGGACATAGTTTTGTGTCCATGTTATATCTAGTTGAAAAGTTGGTTTGATTAGCAATTATAATGTAACACACGTACTAATATTTAACATATATTTGACTAATAGTATATATTTAAGAAGACACAAACCTTATATTTGACTAATATTTATTACATATTCTAGTTTTGTTGTATATTCAACTATCATAGATGATTAGTTGTGAATGTCATTCCAAGTTAATAGAATTGATGTTTCTCAAAATGCAACAACAATCAAAAGCCTTAGGTCAAAGAATGTGATAAGCTCGTAAACTCATTTATTTGAGTTTACATGCTTATCCACCGAGTTTATGAGCTTATATAATTTATAAGCTTATAAGCCCGTGACATAAGTTCAGAAGTTTAGACCTAACCTCCTAACACTAAAGACACATATATGCTAATAGCTTGCATGTCATGTGATACAAACTAACTAGTTGATCGTCTCAGCTCGGCCTGATACGTGTCACTTTGTTACTACTTCTATCTTAAAATTATTTTTCACATTTTAATTTTTATATATGTTAAAATCAAGGTTGCAAAACTTGTAAATAGCTAGTTAATCAGTCGACCCTCTTGTAGCTTGTAATTAGTATGAGCGTGATTAATCGAATTGACATTTCCGACTAGTTTTTGGTTTTTCCGGCGATTATTAGGTATTTCTAACAAGATTTTCTTTACAATAAATCTTGTAACAGATTTAAACTGCGACTATAAGTGATTTAAACAGGTGTAGGACAAGTTTGATCATCATTAATCAAGATTGATCGATTTACGCAAATTGAAAAAGTTAATGGCCAGTTAACGCTTAAAAGGCGACTAATCGGCCTTGTAGACTTTTTTTTAACACTGTCTAAAATAATCATCCATTAATTTCAATTGATAAAAAGTATTAGAAACTATTAGAATAGTAGTGTTTTTCATTCCAAAGACAGCCCTTTTGGTAAAGATGCACAAAGCCTTGCTCGGCCCATTACCTAAAAAATGTTAAAAGACTTTTTGGGCCCAAATGGTCCTGGGTCCTGACCAGGCCAAAATGGGCTATAACTTAATATGTGCATAGTTTTATGTAAAGAAAAGCATAAGAATATGTTTACTGGTAGCAAACAAGTTTAACAAGTAACTGTCTTCACAAAAAATATATCTTTAATGCTTTCATCTATAAAAAAGTGCACTCTTCTTGCTCACACAACAAAGTACAAACAACCATGAATTTTTGCCCCGCAGTGTAATTTTTTGAAAAAAATATATGCATAACTCGGCTTGCTGGGACGGTGCGTGACCTTATGACGCCATGTCCGGTGCTGGTCTGACGTCATAAGGTCACGTTACCCGCCAACGCGAGCCTTTCCCACCATCGACAACGAGCCCTCTAACATGTCAAATTGTCAAGTGCTACCACTATTAATTAAAATGAAATCATCACATTAAATATTGTATAAGGACATGTAGTGAGATTTAAACATAAGCAGGTTGGACATGTAGTGAGATTTATTGAAGCAATTAAAAGGGAAGATGTTTAATCACTTTACATACACAACGGTATCCACTACAATCTGTAGTTAATAGGTGTATAATTGTTGTACCTTTGCAGCCAGGAGACAGATATGGATTTCCTTCGTAGCCATCTTTACATACACAGCGATACCCACCACTTTCCCTTTTAGAGCTAACACATTTGCTATTCGATTGGCAGGCATAACCATTGGTTTCTTTGGCTTCAGAGCAAGTCAGATTTCCAATAGCCCATTCGAACACAATTGGCACTGTAGCTTCAATCCTCTCTATGAAAGAAGTACCATTTATTAAATCAGTCGCACCATTGAATTTAAATTTGTTCCCCTCACCAACAAAGGCATATGTACATGGAGCAAATGATCCCTTGTTGCTCACATTTCCTGATTTAGACAAGGAATTGAGCTCAGTGGTATAGGAGTTTATGTCTTGCGGAAAGGATGATTGACAACAACCATTTCCTATACACTCATCGCCTACAACCTCTTCCCGGCTTGCACAAAAGACTATGCATCCCGTCGACACGTTCCTAGACTTTGTTGCTGAGGACAGCCAAGCATAATCATCGCAACCAATTACTGTAAACCTATTTACTTCAGAGAATGTATATGGCCAATACCTGCTGTAGTCTGCTGTGATATAATAATCATTGTATATTGTGCCATTTGGATAATAGCACTTGCTCGCCACTATATTGGTAACACGTACGGTTGAATCAGATATCCCTTTGATCCAGCCGTAGTCTGTTTCTGTAAATTTTGCCATTGGAGGGTTTACTGAAGTGTTGCAGTAGATGTCGAATCCTCTGTCTATAGAACAACCTGAGTTGATGCCAACACCGAAAGGCCGGGTAGGGAACAACGTACTAAATCCCCACATGTGCTGTTGCACCCTGGCTTTGCTAAGTTTTTTGAGTTAATGAGGGTGTGGGTCTCAGTGGTGGAATTTGTATCCGAAGCTGTATACGAAAACGTTTGAAATACTGCCCAAATTAGAACAAGGATTTTCATGGCTGTTGTTTGGTGTTTCTATGTGCTGGTAGTCTTATAAGAAGTTTTAACTCTCTAGCTAGTCTCTATATATAGGCCACAAATCAAAGCATGCATTTCTAATATCCTAAAATAAGATATTTACTCAATAACTTATTCAATTTCTCTTGTAGATACGTAATCAGTTAAGTTTCCTGTGATCAGAATAATAGTATTCATGATGGTGACTGTTCTTCTATGATTTTGGGTTTGATCATATGATCATCTTGTCCTCTAGAGAAGACTCTCAATAGTCGTGAGAAAAAAACACCAAATATTTTTCTTATTGATCCCAAATGAATATGTATCATAAGAACATTATCTTGTTTGCTTTCAAAATTTATTTTTTTGTATCCTCAAAAGTCTTGATCGACACTTACATCAACTATTTTTCTCATTGGTCCCAAACGAATGTACCATGAAATTCTATATGTGCCGTGTCAAATTTATTTTTTATGTATTTCGTATTTTATGGTGATTTTTGAGTTTTTGTTCATTCCATTTGTTAAAAAGTTTTTCTTTTCCAACACTAAGGGGCCGTTTAGTTGGTGAAAAATTTCCCATTTTTCCAGGAAATTTTTCATATGAAAATGGAAAATTTGAAAATGCGTTTAGTTACACTTTTTTCCAACAATTTTCCAAAAATGTGAAATTCTCATTTTCCAAATTTTAACTACAAATTTGAAAAGCTCATTTTACTCTTCTCACTTTTTTCATTCTCAATTTTTATACGTCCGTTTCAATACGTTTTGATCCGTTTTTTCGATTTTATACGTTTTTATACGTTTCATTACGTTGTCGTCCGTTTTCTTACGTTTTTTGTCCCTTTTTTTTTAACGTTTTTGTCCTTTTTTTACATTTTTTAAAAAATGAAAAATTTAAATCCATCTAAACGGGTTTTCAAAATTCTCAACTCTTTTCTAGAGAAGAAAAACCAATCCCTTCTCTAGGAATTTGGAAACGGAAAAACAAGAAAATTTTTCACCAACTAAACGGCCCTAAACTTCTGTGAAAGCTCTTATGTTTTATTTTTTCCTCCAAAATAAAGAGGAAATTAATTGTAGATTACTTTTTAGTATGAAATATCTGATAGGACTTGCAACATATATGTGGTCATGTAGAATAGGCATATATGCCCGTGATTTCTATTGCAAGCTCATCATTCCTTACTGGTGAACGAGTTACATCAACAGATGATGTTGGATTGCACACCTTGTGAATTAACATGTAGTATGTGCAAAACGTAGAAGATGTGTGTCTTAAAAAGTTCTAAGAGGGTAATAACAACAACAGGAACCCGGAAGCCAACCGAGCCATATATATAAGAAAAGAGCGCTGCAAATTGTCCTTAATATACTAGACAAAAAGTTACAACACAGATTTAGAAAAAAATATAATTAAACCAGGACTTTTACAAACTTGGAAATTAATCTACCAAACATATAAATCTTGTTCTTGGAACCTCTAATTACACATTAGAAATGACATAATTGAACTATAAGCAGTAAAGTACTATGTAACACACACACAAACAAACATTGTTCGATATTAGAAACATGAAATAGGGATTTAATGGCACGTACACAGAAGGTTGGTTCATTCTCCTGAAGCTATCAACGAGGGTTTTGTACTTGCAACATTATTTCTTCTGTTCCGATACTGCTAGAACCGTATTCTCCAAGAGGAACAGTATAAAGGTCAGCCTCTTCACGTTCACCCATTAAGCTACTTGTTTCATTGTAGCCTTCTTGATGAATCCAAGGATGTTTGTCACGCTTCCTTAACGATGCAAGCTCCATAGTCACTTCTTTCATGCTAGGCCTACTCCCGCCTACTAGGTTAAGGCATCTATACACCAGATCACATGCTGCTTTTAGCTGCTCATCAGTTGCCTCCTCTACCATTTGTCGGTCAAGAATCTCATGCAATCGATCTTCCTTTTTTGCCTTGACAAAATATGTTGCAAGATTTCTATCATCAGGACATCTTTCCATATTAAGTGGTCTTTGACCTGTTATTAGTTCAGCAAGAACCACTCCAAAGCTATACACATCACTCTTATCTGTCAGTTGACCTGTATGAAAATACTCAGGATCCAAGTATCCGAAGGTCCCTTGAACTAGTGTAGAGACTTGATCATGACCCAATGGGACTAACCTTGACGCACCAAAATCCGCTATTTTTGCGGTGTAATATTCATCCAACAAGATGTTAGTAGACTTGACATCTCTATGTATGATGGTCATTCTAACATTTGTGTGAAGATAAGCAAGTGCACCTGCTGATTCATGTGCTATCCTTAAACGATTTACCCATGACAATCTCCCCATCCCACTTTTTCTATTATGAATGTGATGATGAAGAGTATCATTAGGGACGAATTCATAAACTAGTAATGGGACATCAGTTTCCAAACAACATCCCAGAAGCTGCACCACATTTTGGTGTTTAATTTGTGTAAGAATAACCATTTCATTTATAAATTGCTCCCTTTGTCCTTGATCCAGTCTTTGGGACTTCTTGATTGCTACCACACACTTATCTCGTAGTGTTCCCTTGTAAACAGTGCCATTACCTCCCCTGCCAAGAATTCTATTCTCCGCATAATTGTCCGTCGCTTCTTTTAGCTCTTGAAATTGAAAAACTTTCATGAAACCGACACCAATACCACTTGTGGTTTTTAATTTCTCTTCCAACAACATACCTCCATTTTGCTCATAGAATTTTTCTCGTAGCTTCGCTATCTTTATTTTCTTGGCCAAAAAGTACAACACTGATAATCCCGTCAGTAATGTAAGGAATCCAATCCCCATACCTGTACCAGATTTGATTTTGAAAGTCAATTATATGTATCATCATAAACAAAAGCTACTTGTACGTGATTATGGGAACACATAACATCACAAATAGTTTACATGCCCGGTTTCAATTGTATGATTGAAATATATTTCATTACTAAAAAAGTATGCTTCGAGTTGTGCCAATAAAAAAGTGTCACTAATTGGGTTTTGTTAGCGATAGATCTTATGACTATGGTTAAACAATCTGTTTAAAATTCAAGAAGTATTTAACGAATACTCATTTTCTGCATCTCTGTCTGATACAGACTTTATTTATATTGATCGTAAAAAAAATTGTTGTTTCAAGGGAACTAGTAAATACCTATTGAAAGTCCAAGCACTTTGATTGGTTTATGACGACAGTCATTTTGAATCTTGCCATCACCATAATAGCCTTTTTTACATTTGCATGTGTAATTCCCGGGGTTATTAATACATGTTCCATAGCATGGGAAATCCTTCGTTCGCTTACACTCATTGATATCTAGCAAAAAAGGAACACAACCTTTGATTGGCTAATCTTCAACATAACAAAAATAAGGAATCATTATATATGACATATCATAAAGAGCTAAAATCCGTAATTTATAACACTAAATTTTGTTGCACCATAATTGCATAAGTCTTGTTGGATAAACTTGTTGGTACAATATGTAACAACGCAAAGCCTAAGGGCTGAACTTCTTAGATTAGTAGTTAATAACCGAATAGCAGTTGAAGGTAGTTATTGTTAGTTATGTTAGTTAGTTATTCGGTTATACCCTTTCATGAAGGGTCATGATGGGTCGCCTGTGAACCTTATAAATACGCATCACATGTATACGTTTTAAAGTGTGTCTCAAAATACAATGTAACCATGTTATGTTTTCAATAATAAATAATCAACTTCTTGTAAATCTTGTTAATATATCGATCCTGGATATAAGAGCCAAAGGTTCAAAACCTGGGAAAAACAAATCAAGAGCGAAGGGTTACAAGATTACACGTTTTGATTCTAGTCTTTGATCAAAGAAGATCAAAAGACTTAGAAGGGAAAAGACACCAAGGAACACGTTGGGAACGGAAGAGACTCGGAGAAAAATGAAAGACCATTGCAAATTTACAAGGCCTAACAGATGATGAAGAGGAGCAGTAAAAAATTGCTATAAGACGTTCATTTGCTATAAGACGTTCATTGACATGACTCAAGTGTATTACGAAACTGCAAGGGTGCCTTGGCATGAGAAGCCCAAGAAAGAAATGGTTGAGAGCAGTGGGACTGCTAGTGTAAAAGATCCAGAGGGCAAAGACCAAGAAGATGCAGGAACAGAAGAGTCACAGAATGAAGACATGGACAACAAGACAAGGTTTGGAGTCAAGTTATAAGGTAATGTGAAAAAAGAAAAAAACAATTTGTTTTTTTTGGAAAAGAATACCGAGAAGATTTCAAAGGATTTTGTGGAAAGGGACTTGGAATTCGAGATAAAAGAAACAACAAAAGCATTTGATTGTTTTGGAAGAAAAACCGAGAACAAAGGAGTTCTAGGGCACGGTTTGCGGAATAATAATTCAAGTCGAGACAAAAGGAAGACACCAACGCGAGAACAAGTTCGTAACACCGGAAGAAAAAAAGGATACTCGTTTGGTTTGGGCAAAAACGAATTACACACAAAAAAACGAATTACACACAAAAATACAAAGGAAGCCGAGAGTTTTTTTGTGATTTGCGAATTGTTTGAAAATAAGTAAAACAACAACGAGACAACAATAACATCAGTTGGCAATACCGAGAGGAAGATAGCAATGAACTGATTTAGTTTGGTGGTACTAACGCGGAGAAGAGTATGAAGACTCGAAGAACAAGACTTAAACAATTAGGGGGGAATTTTTGCACCATAATTGCATAAGTCTTGTTGGTACAATATGTAACAACGCAAAGCCTAAGGGCTAAACTTGTTAGATTAGTAGTTAATAACCGTATAGCGATTCAAGGTAGTTATAGTTAGTTATGTTAGTTAGTTATTCGGTTATACACTTTCATGAAGGGACATGATGGTTCGCCTGTGAACCTTATAAATACGCAACACATGTATATGTTTTAAAGTGTGTCTCAAAATACAATGTAACTATGTTATGTTGTCAAAAATAAAGAATCAACTTCTTGTAAATCTTGTTAATATATCGATCCTGGAATATCATTAGAAACCTGTGTACAAATTTCACTACAAGGAAAATATTGTTTTTGATAGTCCTGTTAGTGACACACAGAATGTGTCACTATATGTAACTTTCTTTATTAGAAAAAGATGGTAAATTAAAGTATCACTTTTATTTCTATATTTCAATGGTTTCGTGTGGTTGTTGATGGATTCTTCTTGGTTGCTTTATAGGAGAGTTTCTTTGTCATTGGCTGGTATTTGTTTCTTCTATCTTTATGCTAGTTATTCAATATAAATTAGCCGTTAATAAAAAGTCCAAAATTTTCTGCACAATCTTTGTGTCACTATATAGGTAAAACTCCTACAAGCCTTAGTCGACTAAACATGTATATAAACTCGTTTCTAAGAAGAATGTTGCTACTACAGGCGGTACGAAGAGTAACACTGAAACACCTAGTAGAGAGGTAAGTTGTTCGAACCCCTTTGATTCACTTAGGTCGGTTGAAAATGATGATGTGTTATGTAATTCAATGATGGTATTACTACTGTGTATGAGGGCCAAAAGGCTGATTCGGAGCCTATTTAGATCTTGCAGAGTATGTCTAATGATGTTACACTTGTGAATGAGGTTCAATTAGCACAAGAGCAGTTAACTTTTCATGTGTAGTAGGAAAAATCATACCTTGACAGCCAGGAGACAGATATGGATTTCCTTCATAGCCTTCTTTACAAACACAACGGTAGCCACCACTTTCCCTTGTAGAGCTAACACATTTGCTATTTGATTGGCAGGCAAAACCATCGGTTGCTTCGGCTTCAGGGCAACTCAGATTTCCAATAGCCCATTCGAGTACCATTGGCACTGTGGCTTCAGTCCTCTCTACGAAGGAAGTATCGTTTAAATCAGTCGCGCCATTGAACTTGAATGCATTCTCGTCACCAACAAAGGCATATGCACAAGGATTAAACGACCTCCTATTAATATCACTTACATCAACCCTTGAATCGTTGCTTATATTCTGCAATTTAAAGACCTGGGTAATATAAAAGTTTATGTCGTTGGGTATGGATGTTTGACAACAACCATATCCTGTACACTCGTCACCTAAAACCTCATCCGGTGTTGAACAAAAGACCATACAGCCGGTAGACACGTTCCTAGATTCTGTACTTGAGGATAGCCAAGCATAATCATAGCAGCCGATAACTGTGAACTTGTTAACATTCGAGAAGGTATACGGCTTCATACTAAGGTTCGCTATGATTGCGATATCGTTGTATATTGTGCCATTTGGAGAATAGCACGTGCTCGCTAATCTATTGGAAATCCTGATGGTGGAATCAGATATCAATTTGATCGAGGTGTAGCCGCCTAAATAGATAGAGGCCTTTGGAGGATTTAGTGAAGTGTTGCAGTAGATGTGGAATCCGTCATCTATATAACACTCTGAGTTGTTGCCAACACCGAAAGGGTAAGGAACAATTAAGTCCCCGCATCGGCTGTCGCAGCCTGGCTTCGCGAGGTTGGTTGAGTTAATGAAGGTGTACCATTCAGTGGTAGAATTCGTATCAGAAGCCGTAAACGAAAACATTTGAAATAATGTCCACATTAGAACAAGGGTTTTCATGGCTTTCTTTGTAAATTTTTGGCTTCCAAGTGCTGTAGAGTTTAAGGGGTTCTCAAACTAACTTTATATAGGCTACAAGACATGCTTTCATATAATCTACGGGAAGACAAGTCTTTTGAAGACCGGACATATTTACATTTTTAATTATATAATTTTCTGATACAACAAAGACAACACATATTGTATAGCATTCTCGAATGACAGCATGGCAAGAAAATTTATGTATGATACATTAATCAAACAAACGTTTACTGTTTATCATAAATTAACAGCATCCTTACTGTGGTTAAAGATATCAATAAAATGTTAAAGGGGTTTTTGTGGTGTCAAGAGGAATTAGCAAAAGGGAAAGCTAAAATTTCATGGGCAAATATTTGTAAACCAAAAGATCAGGGTGGATTGGGTATTAAAGACCTACAGATGTGGAATGAAGTTCTGATCATGAAACATCTTTGGAATATTGCTGTAAAAAAGGACACATTGTGGGTAAAATGGATTAGTATTGAAAAATTGAAAGGGAGGAATATTTGGGAAGTGCCAATTGAGAGAAGTAGTAGTGTAGGTTGGAATAATATCCTGAAATTAAGGGAGAAAGTTAGAATGCATATTGGCTATAAAGTTGGTAATGGCAAGACTACTTCAGCATGGTATGATAGATGGTGTGATGAGGGCCCTCTGAGTGAGTTTTTAACTGCTAGAGATATCTACAATGCTAGATTCAGAAATGACTGCACAGTGGACAACTTGATTAAAGATGGTGCCTGGTGTTGGCCTGAAGAATGGTTAATTAAGTTTCCTAACCTGAATAATATTCAAATCCCAACCCTGATCAAGGATGTTAAAGATAAAGCTATGTGGATAACTAACAGTGGGCATAGAACAGAATTTGCAACAAAAGTAGTTTGGAAGGACTTATGCTGCCAAGGGAACATAATTTCATGGAATGGTCTGGTTTGGTATTCACAAAATATACCCAGGCATTCTTTTGTTCTTTGGCTAGCTATACAAGGAAGACTGATGACACAAGAAAGAATTGATGTGTGGGATCCAAACAGAGATATGGAATGTGTGTTCTGTAAACAATGTCTCGATTCACATGAAGATTTATTTTTCAAATGTAATTACACTCATAATGTCTGGGAAGGTTTGCAAAAGTTACTTGACAAGCATTTTTCCTTCAACTGGAACACAATTATTGAAGAATTTTCCAAACTAAAAGCTAACAAGAATATATGGAGTATAGTGAGAAGGTTGGTTCTGGGAGCTGCAGTTTATACTGTTTGGCAAGAGAGAAATGCCAGGTTATTCAAAAATAAAGAGAGGAATATTGATCTGTTGATACAGAATATAAAGGAAACTATAACTTGGAGAATAATGAGTTTTGTAGTGAAAGATTCTAATGCAGTCAAAACAGTTGAAGATACATGGAAGGTGAAGTTACAAAGAACTACTGATAGTACAAAGTGAAGTTGTAATAAAAGTGTTGTTCTGTATTTTTTTTAGTATAGATGTTAAGTATAGAAGTGATAGAATCAAGTATAGAATGCTTGTAGTTTTTGTCAAGTTTATTTGTTAGGCTCTTTAAATCATCATGGGAAATGTCCATGGGGGTTTAAATAGTCTTGTACACTTTTTGTGATTAATAATAGTTCTCCTTTCACAAAAAAAAAAAAAAAAAAAAAAAAAAAAAAAAAAAAAACATGATTACGCTAACCCGTTGAAAGATATAATAATATGTGAACAAAACAAACAAGATAGAAAGTTCGTCTTGATGAGTTAAAACAAACTCCAATTAATTCACGACTCCGATAACTCATAATGTATGTCACGTATACTAGAACTTCCATCGCACTAGCTACTAACTTGGTTACCAAGACAGTACAACAAAGAAAATACTAAAATGAAACATAATCAATAAAAGGAAATTCAAAATATTAATAATAATACTCCCTCCGTCCCATATTAAATGTCCATGTTTGACTTTTCAAGTCTTTCTTTTATAGCTTTGACCTAAAATATTTTTGCTTGTATTATATAGTATTAGATAAAAATAAGATGTAGTGAAAATACATTTAAAACACAATCTATTCATATATTTTGCATCAAATATTATATAACACAACCAAAAATATATATGATCAAAGTTAAGAAAGAAAGACTTAGAAAATTCAAACTGGACATTTAATATAGGACGGAGGGAGTAACATATTTTAGTTTAGCGGGTCGTATTATTGCTTCCAAGTGCCAATCCGCTCAAAAATCACCTTGTCCTCAAAGGTATTGTTTAAAAACTTCACCTCTAGCTATTTTGTAATTCCGAATATTTACTTGCATTGCGGATCGAAACATAGTAAAACTGCGAAAGAGCTCCAAGACATTTCTTCTTTCAAACCATCTCAGTAGGCTTACACAAGTTGTCGATAAATTTATTCCCAAAAACTTCCACCGCCGCCATGATTAGTGCTAAAGAGCCGCCCTCGTGACACATGATGCAACCATTAACTCATCCAAATTAATTACTACCATATTCACCATTTTTTCAGCAGCCACGAGTTTTGTTTTACTCTCGGTGCACAAAATCTCTACCATGGCACCCTATGTCAATTGAATTTGTGTGGATCTTTTTGTTAACTCTTATTTCCTGGCCTCACGTTACTCAGTTCTCACCTTTCAGCAATTTCTTGTTTGATCTATGATACATCAATATATATACTTTGCTAAGCCACCAACATAACTAGCTAAGATGAAGTGAATAGAAATTTCGGGTATGAACAATGTTTTTAGACGACGATGAATAGTGTTTGGAAGTGGTGAAAAGTAACTCGTGAGCTTTTTAAATCTCAGATTTTAACGCTTTGAGACCAATTCATGCAAAAAACAAAATAAAATAAGATTGGATTATATTATTAAGATAAATTAACCCATAATTGATCCCAAATCAATAACTCATAATATTCATCATACTTGATTTCCATAATGATCATTTGGTTACTAGGATTCGTAAATTACAATAGTAATAACATGGTTACTAAGAAAATACAATACAAGAAAAGTAGAAAACTAATAACAACTAAAATATATAGTAATAAAGAAAATACTAAATAACCATAAGGTTAACTGTCTTAAAATATACCCAATTTAACACAAAAATATTTATGATGTATCAATTTTTTTTCTTTCTATTTTATGTACAGACTTGTAGAGTTCTTCTTTTTGTGTGTATCATTATCAGTGAGACTCGTGTCATGTTAGCCCTCTTTCTATTTTTATGTAACCTAAACCTATTTGTAAACCATACATCATTTTCAAATCTCATGCATTTAAGACATCTTATTTTTAATGAAAATTAACTACTTTTTATAGTTCATTAAAAGAAGTAGATGAGAAACATAATACAAACATATATTATTAGAAAGGGGAAATCTTACCTACATTATAATGTAGGTAAGTTACCTACATTTTCTTTGAAAAAAAGGTAAGGACAAGGGGAAAACATAGATCAGAAACTTACTGCAGGGACTGAACTGTACATTTTTCAAATATTTTTTAAATGAAATGTAGGTAACTACCTACATTATAATGTAGGTAAGATTTCCCCTACTATTAGAAAAAGTTTTGTTTATCAGATCAAGCTACATGGGTCCAAACGATGATTGTTTTGGACTCATTATTAATCGGTCTTCAAGTATGGATGTTTATATATAGATTGGCATCAACTTGTTTCATGTTACATGATTTCAGACGAACTTAATGTTAACGAATGAGCATATGTTTTGTGATTCGACATCCATTCCTGTTGATATCAACATTGTTAGTAATTATAACATTCGATTTCATGTTGTATTTTGCAAAATTTGCAACATTACCTAACATGTACGCTCTTAACATGAGAGGATTTTAACACAGGCTCTTTATTCATATTTAATTTTGTGTGGGGTGAAACTCGTGATATGTCAGCACTCACCCGTAGTGATACATGAAGAATTCAAAGTTTCTATATAAAATGGGAAAAGAAATAATTTTTTTGTGTAAAATTAAATAGATGTCAACAAATCACCAATAATAATACTATAAAATAATTCCAATCATCCGAGGTCGTAGTCCCATGACGGACGTTTAAACGTCCAAAGAATACATGAAATACTTCCATCACATCGAAAACAATTATATAATCTATACTTGTGAATATTGTATTACTTTTTAAGATAATACTTTATGAGTGTCGCTTATTTTAATTTATCCATAACCATATTTTACTTAACTGAAAAGATATACAAGTCATCCTGGAATAGTCGCTGCCGTTTTAGTTAAATAATACCCGTTGACGTCTCCGAGTGTATAGAGGAAGTAGGAAGACTGACACGAGTACTAGTCTAATTGGGTGATGATCTATTAGAAATTATCTATTTTACTCCGAAACCTTCAGGGACATATTTATGAAATATTGTGGAAATTTCAATCTTTGTAAACATTATGTAAACGTCACAATAAAATTGCATGCTGTGGAAAGTTTATAGTTATTGTATATATATAGTAAGGAATTAGCTTGGCTACAATTTTTGTAGCCAATTAGCTACAATCCTTCATAAAAATACACTAGCAATGAATCTAGGACCCACAGAAAAGAATCAGGACCCACAAAAAAATTCAGAGACCCACATTATATAGCACAAAATTGTAGTCAATTGGCTACAATAAATTGTAGCTAATATATTCCCATATAGTTTAATAAATTGGTAGAAAAATATTATTGATTGACAGATTAAAATATAGAGAAGAGCTAGCATAAGTAAGTTATAACATAATCTTTATAGATAATAGATAAGTAAATATATATTAGCCATAACAATAACTGTAATTGATCTTGACTTGGTTTACCTTAAGGGTGTGTTTGGTACAAAGAAATGGGGGCAAAGAAATGGAAATTGGCTTATTTTCCATGTTTGGTAGTGCAGGAAATTTGGGAAGCGGAGAATTCTGAATTCTCTGGAAACCATCCTTTTGTATTTTTTTGTAACTTTATTTCCACTCCATTTGGTGGAGAATTCGGAGAATTGGTCCATGACATTTTTTTTTTCCAACTATAATTTTGTTAAATAATGTGTTTTGTTTTAAATACATTATTAAAAAAAAAAATTAAATATTTTTTTTTACAAATGTTTTTTTTTTTAAAATAAGTTTTTTTTAAATAAAATAAATTTTCAAAAAATATTTTTTTTAAAAAAAACAAGTCTTTTTTTTTAATACATTTTAAAAAAATAATTTAAAAAAAAAGTTAAAAAATAATTAAAATTTTTTTTTAAAATAAGTTTTTTTTAAATAAATACATTTTAAAAAAATATTAAAAAAAAAAACAAGTTTTTTTTAAATAAATACATTTTTAAAAAATAATTTTTTTTAAAGAAGTACAAAAAATTTTAAAAAATAAATTAAAAAAAAAAGATATATTTTTTTAAATAATTTAAATATATTTTTTTTTCATTTCTCGGGTCAAGTCTCTGTTGTTACCAAACATTAGAATTGAACAAAATTCTCTACTGATTTCTATTCTCTGAGATTTTATTCTCTACTTCATTTTTTTTCTCTGAATTTCTCTCTACCAAACGCACCCTAAAAGTTTACATATATTTATTTTCATTATTTTTTTTATTTTAATGATGACTATCTTATTTAAAGTTTGTAATGATATTTTATTTAAATTTATTTTATTGAAATTTAATTTAAGATAAATATTAACCCTAAAGAATTATATTTATTATAATTTAAATTTTGTATATTTATTTTTTCGTATTAAATTGTTATCGGACTTGACGTTTACCTTGTACAAATGAAATTAAAATGATAAAACTATGCCAGCATTAGTGGAAGGATATGATTTTGAATTTTGAGACTAGCAAGCAAACATAGACTAAATTTAATACTCAGTACTATACTTAGAGACATGCACACATTGGCTGCGTAAAATTGGTTAGTGTTTGGTTCACATGCGTAGCAATTGCATATATAGATAAAAGAACATTTATGGATTATAACAAAATATATTATCCTTGACACGTATTGTATCAAGCTCCAATGCTTTGATAGGAAGTAATTTTATCTCCATAGGAGTCTAATGTTATCTTTGAGTAGCGGTTTATTTTCATTATATAGAGAATATAAAGTATCTTGTTATGTAAGCTTTTCGAGTATGTAATGGGCTGAGATATAAGATTCACCCATATCCGTTCTACTTAAACGTTTTTTGGAGTAATATATTTACCGGGTCTTAGACCTTTTAACCAATATATATATATATATATATATATATATATATATATATATATATATATATATATATATATATATATATATATATATATATATATATATATATATATATATGGGAAGCGTTATTGTGGTATACATCTTAAAGTGAAAAATAATAGGCACATTTGTGGACCGTTAGATCAAGTTTGATTGATCAAGATTAAATATAATTAAATGAGTGGCTAAATTGTAATAAAATTGAAAACTAATGGCATTATGTATCAATTTAATAGAATTAACTTTTCCTTTTAATACCTTATTTTTCTTCATTAACGTCTCACTTTTTCTTTTGATCAGCGTCATCTTTATGGATTTGAACACAAATGTGTAGCTTCTTACAATATTTCCATTTTTTATTATTATCACTACGTTTTTTACTTTCTCTTAAATAACTACAAGATGATACATTAATATAAACAAAAGAAATTGATACATAACATTTTTTTACGGTGACACACTTTTGACACACTAATATTTTTCGGTGACACACCAGTTTTTTATACATATATAATGACACATTAATTTTTTTATACATATATACATAAATATTTTGATACATATATAGTGACACACTAAAGTTTTTGTATATTTGTAATGACACTAAATTTTTTGATACATTTATAGTGACACATTAAAATTTTAGTACATTTATAATGATAAACTATAAAATTTTAGCATGTTTGTAGTGACACAATATGTTTTTGACACAAATTTTCTTACTCCCTCCGTCTCAATTTAATTGTCCGTATTTCTATTTTTGGATGTCTCAAAAAAATTGTCCACTTTCTCTTTTTAGTAAAAACTAGAGAATATAAAGGAGGAATATTCTATTTGTGTGGCTGAAAATTAAAGTTGCCCCACTTTTATTAAACTTTGTGTTTTCTCTCTCATGACAATTAAATTGAGACGGAGGGAGTAATACATATGTAGTGACACACATTTTTTTAAATACGTTTATAATGACACACTAGTTATTGTGAAATATTTTACACATTTAGTTTCATAATTAAATGACATATTTTTAATGACAAATTTGAGTATTTTTTTTTTTATATGTTTGTATTACGACACTTTTTTTTTTGAAACTGTGACCAACAATAATCCGATAAGATCGAGAACGATGGTCTCTAAAACAACTCATACGCCAATTTGAGACTGAGAGATCTTATAAATGATCTGTGGACTTGAAAAAGACTAATAAACGAGTGGGGTTACGTTCACAAGCCAAACATCGAATTTTGTTATAGATCATTTATCAATGGTCTCACATATCAACTAATACATCAAGTAATAAATAATCTACAATGATCTTTGTTCTTCTCGATACATCAATACAACATAATCTACAATACCTGATAGACATAATCTAATACATCAACTAATACATAATCTACAATACCTGATACAATACCTGTTGAAATATAATCTAATACATCAACTTACAATACCTGATAGACTACCCACAATCTAGAAAGCATGTTACGATTGAGACACATAGGAACAATAACGGATGCCCCATCTAAAACTAACATATGAGGGTCGGATCGCAATCTAATACATCAACTTACTTATACACCATGAGTGTTGTTATAAACCTTTACATAAAGTCACTTAAAAAGTCTCACCTTCAAATCTTTACATATGGTTATAGATCTCGACATCGATGAAGATTGAAATTAAACCCACATAAGTAGTTAAAAAACCAAGTGAAATGATTTATTATAACAGACCTCGTGGTCGGTTTTTGTCTTCGATACAAATCCAACAGAGGTCGGTTATAGATCTCAAAAATGGTGGTCGGTTTTGATGAGGAAAAACGACACGTCGCCATTTATGCTAAAGGAAGAAAGATCATCGCAGGTTAAAAAAATATAAGAAGATGGCTAAAGCAGATTTTCTTTTCATTTTGTGAAAGAGAGATATTTTGGATAAAAAGAAAAAAGTGTTTGTGCTTGTTAACGAGAGAGAGAGAGAGAGAGAGAGAGAGATAGATTTTAATGTGGTAGAAGATGTGTTCGGCAAAACACCCAATATGCCCTTATGTATTTACTTTTAATTTCTCCTTCACATTTAAATTTTAAATTCCACATGGCATGTAAACTTCCAAATGGCGAAATTCTATTGGTGCCTATTATACACTATTTTAAAGTGTTCACCACTGGAACATAAATCATATATATATATATATATATATATATATATATATATATATATATATATATATATATATATATATATATATATAAATAATATATAACAGGAGGCATTTGGCATAAATGTCACCTCAATGCCAAATAATCAAATTTCATGCCACATAAGCATTTATTGTCGAACTAAGCAATTTTTTCATCCAACTAAGCAATTATATTTATTCTTCGGATTTAATGTATTAATTTTAATAATTATTAAGCAATTGTTTCTGAAAATTGATTTTTATAAAAAATGACCATAGTGAGATTTGAACTTGGGTCGTTTGTAAGAGTAGTATTAATAACTTGTGTGTTTACCACTTAGGCCACAAGTTATTTTGATAATTATGTTGCATACTATAATATATAAATGGCTTTATGAATTTCGAATTTAAAAAAAAATTAGAAATCTGTATTGTTTTAGGATTGTGTTTGTATTTGATTTTTACTTAAAATAAGAATATGATAAGTTTGGTATGTATTCATTGTTATCTTAATTCTTTCCTTATTGTTTAACCTAATCTCACACTATATATAAACCCTTATTTACATAGGTATTGCACAATTACATCTTCTGTATTCTTTAATGTCGAACATTCAGTCCAAGAGATTCTCAAAGAGGCTTTCAACTGCCAAGCATAGCAACAGTTCTGAGAAATCAGAAGAATCTAAATCAATGAGTATAAAATATTCAGGTTGTTTAGGTGTTAACATATACGATTGTTTTCTTTTTAGTTTATGTATGTAGGAATAAATCTGTAACTGAAAAAACAGAATATGATGGTTCTGTTTTTAGATTATGTATGTGTTTACTATATATGTTTTGTATTTTGCAGGAATAAATCTGCTTGGAAAAAAACAAAAACGTGTTGGTAACAAAGAGTCTACAAATATTTCAACAGGTACAGGTTGTATGTTTTTAGAATTTATAACATGTTGATGTTGTTGCTGAGTTATTTGATTTTGTTCATGATTTTACATGAACAAGTAATTCTGATTTTAACAAGAAGACACAAAAGAATGACACTACAATTGATGCACAAGCTGCAGGTAATAAAGAATTGATTATGATATTATGGTTGCAAGAACCGCTTGTGAGTGACTCAATGGAAGCTAACGAGGTTGGCACTACCCCTATTGTTGAGGAAATTGGGGAGTTTGAAAATATTCTTATTGATGGGAAAGCTACTTTTGTTGATAATGATGGTAATCCTATTAAAAAGGTTGAGTATCCAGGTAATAAAAAGGATTTTCCGTCTACTTCTTCTACTAAGAGGGTTAACCCGTTCTCTAAGGTGGGAGAGATTGTTGACTCCGATAGTGATGAAGAGGAAGTTGTGAACATTATTGATGAGTCTAGGAACCTATTTGGTGGTGGTCGTGATCGTGAAGATGATTATGATGACTATGCATGATTATGATGACTATGCGGATCAGGTTTACGATCTTCCAGGGAATTTAGATGCTTATTATGACACATGTGGTATCAAGCTCTAAGGCCTTGGTAGGAAGTAATTTTGTTTTCATAGGAGTCAAATATTATTTTTGAGTAGTGGTTTATTTTCTTGTATAGAGAATAGGAAGTATCTTGTTATGTAAGCTTTCCGCCTATGTAACGGGCTGAGATATGGGATTCACCTATATCCTTTGTACTTAAACGTTTTTTAGAGTAATATATTTATCGGGTCTTTGACCTTTTACCCAAAAAAAGATATTATGGTTGCATGTTGCATGAAGGTTTTTTGTTTATTTTTATTTAATTGGTTACAGGTTGTATGTTTTTTGAATGTATAAGATGTTGATGTTGTTGCTGAGTTTTTTGTTTTTGTTGATAATTTTACAGGAACAACGAATTCTGATTTTAACAAGAAGACACAAAAGATTGACACTACAGTTGATCCACAAGCTGCAGGTAATAAAGAAGTAATTATTATATTATGGTTGCGTGTTGCATGAAGTTTTTTTTTTTTTTTTTTTTTTTTTTTTTTTTTTTTTTTTTTTTTTTTTAATTTAGTTTGTTGTTTTTTGTTTATTTTGATGTTTATTTTATTAGAATAATTTTTTGTTTATATATGTAAAATTTAATTGGTTATGAGTTAGATGATGTGTTCCAGGTTTATGTGTTTTATGTGTTCCAAATATTACATTCTGTATACGCATGTTTACATAGTTCATACATGTTTATAAGCTGTGATCATGAAATCATACAGATAATATTAAGAAAAGAATTGAGACAAGCACAATTAGAGACCCTTCTACAGGTAATTAATCTGAATGTAATATAGTGTAGATATTTTTGTTGTAGTTAAAATTGAATTGAAAACCTAATACAATTTTAGAACCTGTTTTGATCAGTTGTGTCACCATTAGGTGATAACAGTGTTATCGATATGTCGTTATTTGAAAGTGACACACCAGGGAAAAGATCTGGAACCCATGTTCAGACTGTTTCAATGGCATCAAAGGGTAAAGCTGATTTGAGTTATTATATTGTGGAGTGTTTATTAAATTTGATAATGTATGTGTTATATTATGAGTTATTTGTTGTAGTTAAACCTGCGTTGACAAAAAAATTTGGGAAGCAAGTATCATCTTTAAAGTCTCATGCAGCTTATGATAGCTCTCAAAGTGACACACCTGCTAATAAGTCTATATCTAACATTGTCGATTTTGGAAGATCATAAAAAGGTACAATAGCTTTTTAAATTGAAACATATATTATATTCTGAATGATTAGTTACTTATATATTGTATACATTTGTCAGTTGGTAAAAAAGGCTCAGTTGATTACAATTCTGTTGACTGTAAAAGGATGGAATACATCAGGAACCAGCAAAAAGATCCTAGAAGTGCAGCTTATTTAAATTCAAGAAATTCCAAATTTCGTTATCAAGAAGACTATTCAGGGACACCTAAGTCCGGGTTTAAGAGTAGTGTGTCAGGCAGACAACAACCAAAAGAAGCTTATGCTGTACATGCTACGTCGTTTGAAAATTCATCTGATGGTTTGTGTTTTACTGATTATTGAATATAAGTTATTTTGTAAATGCATTTGATAAATAACAATTTGTAACAGATAAATCTCATTCTAAAAAAGGAAATGCAATGCATACTTCCTCCACTGGAAGTGCTCTAGCAGATTGATTCTTATATTTTAGTGTAATTTACATTGATGTTGAAATGTGTTTGTTTGATTTAAAATGTTATAAAATATCCAGATGAAAGAGTTAAGGAATGAACCATAACTCCAATAAGAAACGTTAACCCTATGGCTACTAACATGGCTATCAAAGGAAGATGTATTTCTATTTGGCATTCTCACAAACTAAATGAAGAACATGATCCATATAGTTTGGATTGTGTTTTCCAAGATGAAGAGGTAACTATTATTTTTGTGATTCATTTTGTGTTTTATGAAATTAATATAAATGACAACTAATTTTTAATAATCTATATCCAGGACAACCGAATCCAGATTTACATCAAAAAATAATTCATGTTTAAATTTGAACCTCTCCTTCAAGAGGGTCAATGCTACATAATATCTAACTTTGGTGTGGCGGAAAATGGTGGAAGGTTACCATTGTTACCAAACAGATGGAAAGTATCTTTTTTCAAAGGGACTAATGTTACGCGTGTTGAACAAATAAATGATAATGTGATTGGGTTTATATATGAGCCATTTTCGCGTATATTAGACCCAGTGAATGAGTACCATGATCATGATTGTGTTGGTATGGATTTCATTGACACCTACTTATAATATTAATTCATATTTAATATTTTAAATACAAAAACATTAACCTATCTTATTCAACAGATGTGATTGGAACAGTTGTTGCTATTGGGAAAATCGTAGGTGTGAACAACCATGGTGGACCAAAAATGCGCAGAACAATTGTTATTGAAGATGCCGAGTAAATAAAAACTTTAATATGATAGTTATATTCTATACAATTTTACAATGTAAATGTATTTATTTATATCATACTATACAGATCTTACAGGCTTGAGTGCACTTTTTGAGATAATTGGGCGTTAAGTGGAATGACTATGAAAACAGGCTTGAAGAAGTTGGCCATTTAGACATCCTTTTGATGCTTGGGAAGGTCAAGTATTGGGACAGTAAGTTTTTAGTCATGTCTTTTTTAATAATTTGGAACACACCCAAATAGGTTGCGTTTAGTTAATATAAATTGTTTTTTTTGTTTTTGTTTTTGTTTTTGTTTTTGTTTTTGTTTTTGTTTTTGTTTTTGTGTTGTTTGTACAAAATAAGATAAACCAGCTGTGCATAATGCGTTATTTGGAAGCATGATTTTCATTAACAGGAAGATTATGTCGTTATTGTTATTTCAGAAAAGGTTTTTCTAATAATTATAATATATTTGTTGTTTAATTAATAGGTATTTTACTTTAAGTTTGTATGTAACATAATTTTGAAGCATACAAGATACGAATCGCAAGAAGGATATAATGCAAATGAATTCAAGATCCTTTTGCACAATCAAGAAAAAGCTGTTGTTACACCTGCAGAATTTATGCATGGTTGTGTAAAGAGGTTTGTTGGAATGATCCGAAGCATTGAACCGGTAAGAAAGGAGTGTTTTGTTGCATTTATTTAATTATGAAAAAGCATAATAAATCCGTCATAATTTACTATTTTAATATAATAAATAAAAAACTATTCAAAATGCAGGATACATGTTGTGTTTTTTATGCTACTATGCATAGCATCCAATATGAAAATGGTTGCGCTTATACAGCGTGTAAAGCATGTAACACAAGAGTGACAACAGTTTCATCAAAAGGTGTAATGAATCATCGAAACAAGAAACAACTGTGGTTCTGTAAGAAACACGGGGAAACATATGCTGTTGCATCGAGGAATTAAATACATTGTGTTTTAATCAGTATTCCAATTTATAAAATTATGATTCATTACTGAAATACAAAAACTATATTATTTTTGTGTGTAAGGTTCAAGATCATTGTTCGTATTATTGATGAAAGTGGAAGCGCACAGGTTGTTATTTTTTATAACAATGTGTTGGGTTTTTGGTTCCTTGGATTAAGAATTATTCTAAGTATTGGAACCACGGACAGAGGTGATAAAACCACGGACAGTAGAATGGAACCACTGATGAAGACAAACCACGGCTAGTAGTATTGTGTAACCACGGATATTGCATTGTAACCACTGCTAGTCTTATATAGTCGGTTTAGTATTATGTATTAGATAAATATGGAAAAGATATTTATCTTGTAGGTTACGTATTGTATAATGTAAAGGACTCCTTAGCCTATAAAAGGAGGTCCTAGGTTAGATTAGATATACGTATGTTTTATATCTAAGGTCGATACACTTCAAGGTTGTAAAACCCTAATACTGGTTAGAGTATTCGTATTAATAATAATATTGAGGTGTTGAATGTTTATTGTTCTTCTTCTTAAGATTAAGTATTAAATTCCGCGTGATACTTAATAAGTATTCGTTTAAAGTCAGTTTCTATTTTAGATCGTTTGCTCAACTGGGATCAACAAGTGGTATCAGAGCTTGTGATATAGAAACTGTAAACAAGAAGAAGTCAAGTTAAGTTCTGTTCAAGCAAGTTAAGATGTCTGACGAAACTCACATGGTTACTGCATCTAAGGTACCCATGCTAAAGCAGGGTGAGTACCAAATTTGGAGAATGCGAATGAGGCAATACATTCGTATGATTGACTATGCCATCTGGGATGTCATTGAAAAGGGAGATACTCTTCCTAAGAAGAGTGCAGATGGTACTGCAATAGCCATTATTAGTGAGATTGACAAGGCAAAAAGGAAACTGGAGATTAAAGCACTTAGTATTCTCTCCATGGGAATACCTAATGAGTTTGCACTGAACTTTGATCATTTTGAGTCTGCTAAAGAATTAATGGATGCTATTGAAACAAGGTTTGCTGGTAATGAAGCTACAAAGAAATCAAGAAAGAATATGCTAAAGCATCAGCTTGAGAACTTCACTGCTCTAAGTGGAGAAAACCTTGATGGCACTTATAACAGACTTCAAAAACTTATCAGTCAACTGAAGTCTGTGGACTACAAAGTTGCTCAAGAAGATATCAATCTTAAGTTTATTAGAAGTTTGTCACCTGACTGGGCTATGCATACTGTTGTGTGGAGAAACAAAGATGACTTTGATCAGATGACTCTGGACAATCTCTACAATAATTTGAAGGTTTATGAGTCTAAAAAGAATATTGCTGGTTCATCTTCCTCTACACAAAACATTGCTTTTGTTTCAACAAACCATATGAATCCTCAAGATGCATCCACTGCTGCTTATGGTATAACCACTACTATTGCTAACAATACCACTGTTAGTGATAATGTCAGTGATGGTGCAATCTGTGCTTTTCTGGCTGATTTAACTACCAGTGTTACTGTTTTGAATCAAGATCTAGATCAAATTGATCCTGGTGATCTTGAAGAGATAAATCTGCAATGGCAAATGGCTATGTTAACTCTACAAGCAAGGAAGTTTCTGAGGAGGACTGGAAGACAGGTTAAGTATGATGGTCAAAGGAGAGCTGGATTCGACAAAAGCAAGATGGAGTGCTTTAACTGCAAAAAGAAGGGTTACTTTGCTAGGGAATGTCGAGCTCCTAAGAGAATTGAAGGCATTAAAAAGACCACTGAAGAGCCTGCTTCTTCTTCAGCTTTGGTTGCTCAAGATGGCATTGGTGATTATGACTAGAGTGATCAGATTGAAGAAGGTCCCAATGCCGCTTTTCTTGCTAGTGAAGCTTCTAAAGAGCATAACTTTGCTCTTATGGCTTATGCTTCATCGTCTGGTTCAGATTCTAAGGTATCTAATGATTCTAATAATTCTACTTGTTCCTTTAAATCATGTCAAGATAACTTAGAATCTCAAAAAGCTATCACTGAGAGTATGAGGAAAGAAGTAGAAAGACTGTCTCTAGATAACTTAGGTTATAGAGTTGCTCTAGAAAGTGTTGAAGAAAAGCTTAATTACTGTATTAAATGTGAGTTTGAGTATGTTGATAAAATTAATATACTAGGTGGTGAAATTGACCTTAAGGATAGAGATTAAGATGCTTAAAGAGAAACTAGAAAAGGCAGAGAGTGTAAAACAAGAAGCCCTAGAAGACAAAGAAAAAAATATTGTTAGGGTTGCTAAAACACAGTATGCTTCTGATTTAGTAAATAAACCAATAGGTCAAAAACTATTCAAGGAGGGTACTGGCCTAGGTTACAATGATATGCCACCACCATCTCTTATGAAACATGCAACACTTGCAAAAGAGCTCTCATTTAGCAGTGAATTTAGCTTCAATAAACCTGTAGGTGAGACTAACAAGATTGAATCACCTAAGATAGGTTCTGATAAGTCATCTGATGCTCCCACAATTGAAGATTGGGAATCAGATTCTGAGGAAGATAGAACTGAATCAACTCAACCTGAAAAGATAGAGCAAGTTAAGAAAGTTGATTCTAAACAAGTCAACCTTGGACCTAGATTTGGAGCTCAAATTGCTAAGAAAGTAGTTGAGTACAAGGAAGTACCTAGGGAACAGATGAAAAGATACATACCTAGGGGAAACCAGAGAAACTTCAATGGACTAATTTCAAATAGATTAGGAGATGAGTTTCAATGTGTTAAAAAGGCTTGTTTTACATGTGGTAGTTTTGAACACTTACAGAGAAATTGTTATAAAAACAGACCACAAGTTTGGAATCGTTGGAGGAGGGTAAATCATCAAAACTTTTCAAAGAAAACAAACCCTCATCCTAACAAAAACATGATTCCTAGAGCAGTTTTAATGAGGAATGGGAATACAAAAAATAGTCACTGCTGCACCTAAATGGGTTCCAACCACTGCTAAGCAAAATATAAACACGGCTAAGCAGAATCAAACCACTGTTAAGCAAAATATCACCACTGATACAAAAGAAGTTTTAAAATTTCCAAAGGTGATAACTGATACAGTGGTTGGAAATCATTTTTATGCTGTTAAGGCCTCAGCTAGTTGGCAATGGAAGCCTAAGACCAAGGTTTTACCACATGTCAACTGTGCATCAATGGACCTAAAGAAATTTGAATATTTTGATGCACAGGGCAGACCCAAGTCAGTATTGGCTTGGGTCCATAAAAGGAACTAACTTGTTTAATTTCATGTGCAGGGCAATCTACAAGATGAGCTAAAAGATAAAGGAGTTTTTGATAGTGGTTGCTCTGGGCACATGACTTGGGATGGGAGCAACCTAGAGGATTTTGAAGCTTTTGATGGAGGTTATGTGGCATTTGGCAATGATCCAAAGGGAGGAAAGATACTTGGCAGAGGTACAATCAGAACAGGGAATTTAGACTTTGAAAAAGTCTATCTGGTACAGGGACTTAAGTATAATCTATTCAGTGTTTCTCAAATGTGTGATAAGAAAAACTAGGTACTTTTTGGTGAAACTGAGTGTGTGGTGTTGTCTCCTGAGTTTAAAATGCCTGATGAGAAGTTTATACAACTTAAGGTACCTAGGAAGGAAAATATATACTGTTTTGATCTTAAAGATGTTCTTCCTAATAGGTCTTTAACTTGTTTGTTTGCTAAAGCATCTGTAGATGAGTCAAAATTGTGGCATAGAAGGCTAGGTTACCTCAATTACAAAACAATCAATAAACTGGTAAAAGGAAACTTAGTGAGAGGGTTACCTTCTAAGGTTTTTGAGTGTAAAGAACTTTGTGTGGCTTGTCAAAAAGGGAAACAACACAGAGCTTCTTGTAAGTCCAAAACTGTAAACACCATCACACAACAACTGTTTATGCTTCATATGGACTTATTTGGACCTACCTTTGTTAGAAGTTTGAACCATAAGCAGTACTGCCTAGTTATCACTGATGATTATAGTAGATTTTCTTGGGTATACTTTTTGGCTGCTAAGAGTGAGACTAGTGAGATCCTCAAGAGTTTCATTACTAAGATAGAAAATCTAGTAAATCATAAGGTAAAGGTAATCAGATGTGATAATGGAACTGAGTTTAAGAATGATGTGATGAATCAATTATGTGTAGCTAAGGGTATAGAAAGACAGTTTAGTGTTGCTAGAACACCACAACAGAATGGTGTAGCTGAAAGGAAAAATAGGACACTAATTGAGGCTGCTAGGACAATGTTGTCAGAATCTAAGTTACCAACTACCTTTTGGGCTGAAGTTGTAGGCACTGCATGTTATGTACAGAATAGAAGTAAGGTAGTGAAGCCTCATAACAAGACTCCCTATGAGCTGTTACATGATAGGTAAGCCTCATAACAAGACTCCCTAAAACCTTTTGGGTGTCCTGTTACTATCTTGAATACCATAGACTACCTAGGTAAGTTTCAAGAAAAAGCTGACGATGGATACTTTTTAGGCTACTCTTCCAACAGTAAAGCCTTTAGAGTATACAATAGGAGGACTAGAATAGTTGAAGAGAACTTACATGTTCAATTTAGTGAAGAGACTCCTAGTGTTGAGACCAAAGGACCAGACTGGCTGTTTAACATTGATATGCTAACCAAATCTATGAATTATGAGCCTATCATTGCAGGAACTTCCACTAATGTTAATGCAGGTACACAAAAGGATTCTGATGCAGAAACAGATTCTAAGGAAGCTGATTCTCCAAAGGAGTTCTATTTGGTTGAAAAGTGGAAAGCTGGTACTGTCTCACCAATCATTCATAAGCAAGGTCCCACTGATGATGATATCTTAAATTCTGGAAGCAAAGTTGATCATCATCAAGATAATGATGAGTTGTTGGAAGATAACTCAGTGTCGGTAGAAGAAATTGAAAAGAAGAGGAGGCATTCTGAAAGCACTGCTAAGCCTAACAAAAGCACGGACAGTTATAATAAAAGCACTGCTAAGCCAACTTCTACCACTGATAGAACAAGTGAAACCCCAGCTGCAAGTACTAGTGATAGTACTTTCTTTGGACCAACTGGAAAGCCATTATTTGGTGAAGAGGAGTATCCCCATGATCCTAACATGCCTGATTTGGTTGAAATTGATACTCCTACTGATGATGAAGACATGGATGATTTCTTTAATGTTGATTTGTCTAATTTGGAAACTGTCATTCATGAAAGTCCAATCACCACTACAAGGATTCACAAGATTCATCCCAACGAACAAATACTTGGAAACTTGAATACTCCAGTTCAAACAAGAAGCAGGGTTAAGAAAACCGAACCCTTTCCTGAACATGGGTTCTTTGCAAGATCATTTCACAAAAGAAACAGTCATAAAGATCTGCAAAATTGTCTGTTTGCTTGTTTTCTGTCTCAAAAGGAGCCCAAGAGAGTGGAAGAAGCTTTATCAGAAGAAGGTTGGGTAGAATCAATGCAAGAAGAGCTTCTACAGTTTAAGCTTCAAGAGTTTTGGACATTGGTTGATCTTCCTAATGGTAAGAGAAAATGGGTGTTCAGAAATAAGAGGGATGAAAGAGGAATTCTTGTAAGGAACAAATCAAGGTTGGTTACTCAATGATACACACAAACTGAAGGTTTGGATTATGATGAAGTGTTTGCTCCAGTTGCAAGAATAGAGGCTATTAGATTATTTTTGGCTTATGCTTCATTCAAGAATTTTGTTGTGTATCAGATGGATGTTAAAAGTGCATTTTTGTATGGCACAATTGATGAAGTGGTTTATGTTTGTCAACCTCCTGGTTTTGAAGATCCTGATCATCCTGAAAAGGTTTATAGGGTGAGAAAGGCTATGTATGGTTTGCATCAAGCTCCTAGGGCATGGTATGAGTGCCTGTCTACTTATTTGATGGACAATGGGTTTAAAAGAGGGCTGATTGATAAAACTTTGTTCATTAGAAAGCACAAAGATGATATTTTATTGGTTCAGGCTTATGTAGATGACATCATCTTTGGCTCAACAAACAAGGAGCTATGCAAGGATTTTGAGAAACTTATGCATGATAAGTTTCAGATGAGTTCTATGGGAGAACTCACTTTCTTTTTGGGGATACAGGTTCAACAAAGGAATGATGGTATCTTCATTAGTCAAGACAAGTATGTAGCAGATGTTTTGAAGAAGTTTGGGTTTCAAGATGTAAAGAGTGCAAGTACACCTATGGAGACTCAGAAACCACTGCTACCAGATGATGGAAGTCCCAAGGTTGATTTGAAGTTGTACAAGTCCATGATTGGATCTTTGATGTATCTCACTGCATCTAGGCCAGATATTATGTTCTCAGTATGTGTGTATGCAAGATTTCAAGTCACACCAAATACCTCACACATGAATGTTGTTAAGAGAATCTTTAGATATCTTAAACGTCATCCTAAATTGGGCCTTTGGTACTCTAAGGACTCTTCTTTTGATTTGGTGGCCTACACAGATAGTGACTATGCTGGTGCTAGTTTGGATAGGAAGTCTACAACTGGAGGATGTCAGTTTTTGGGAAGCAGACTAATTTCATGGCAGTGTAAAAAGCAAACTATTGTGGCAAATTCTATAACTGAAGCTGAATATGTGGCTGCTGCTAGTTGCTGTGGTCAAGTTCTTTGGATTCAGAATCAATTGCTGGATTTTGGGTACAATTTTATGCATACTAAGATTTACATTGATAATAACAGTACAATATGCATCATTAAAAATCCTGTTTTACATTCTAGAACTAAACATATTGAGATAAGGCATCATTTTATTAGAGATTGTAATGAGAAAAGGTTGATTCAAATGGTAAAAATCCATACTGATTTCAATGTTGCTGATCTTCTCACTAAAGCTTTTGATGTGGGGAGGTTTCAGTACCTTGTTGTTAGTATTGGCATGATTAATCTCTAAACTCTCAACTTGTTTTGTAAAAGTTTGTATAAGTATTGGCCTGTT
Source organism: Chrysanthemum seticuspe (assembly GCA_019973895.1). Lineage (NCBI taxonomy): Eukaryota > Viridiplantae > Streptophyta > Magnoliopsida > Asterales > Asteraceae > Chrysanthemum > Chrysanthemum seticuspe. The sequence continues at coordinate 347,514,746 of BPTQ01000008.1, read as the reverse complement.
ATTATGTGATCTTAGTATTGCTATTTTTGTTTCTAACCACTGATAGTTTTGTTCAAACCACTGGTTGTTGCTCTGTGTTTCCACTAACCATTTTGCAGATAAAAGAAAGTAAATTACAGAAGCAAAAGAAGTACTGAAGTTAAATTGTTCATTCATTCAAGAAGCAGCTTACAGCTTACAGCTTACAATTAACTTCATATGCTCAGTTCTATACAAGAGTTCCTAAACCTATCCTAGCTCATATCTTCTATGATATGCATGACCATGATATGCATGACCAGAACGACGAGCTAAGGATCAAAATGGGAAGGATGGATTGATGAAAACGAAGATGTTGAAGATGAATACAGTAGATGAATGTGTGATATGACATTGTCCTTTGTGCTTCATCTACTGGTTTCACCAAAAAGCAATCAATCCATCTTCCTTTTACCCTTCCCCTTTACGATATGTGATGAAGCACCAAACCATGACGCAGGAAGAGCGAACACCACCTGTTTAGGTTGAGGTGGTGAAGGTTGGGGGTGTGAATTTATCTTCTTAGTGAAGTCATCAGAGTCATCAGAAGACTCACTTGGATCCACTACACTGTCATCTTCAGAAGAAGGGAGAAATGGGGATTTTCTTGGTCATGGTTCTTGTGGAGGTATGTAAAGACGCCATGGTTCAGACTCATCGCTTGATGATGATGATGATGATGAAGATGAAGAGGTTGATAGATTGATGATTTGTGGTTTATTCCAACTGGGATTCCACATGGTGATTGTTGATTATGGATTTTTGTGGAATTAGGGTTTTGGTTTTAATTAGTGTGTGTGATAACTGAGATTTGGGTTTCTTTTATAAGCAGTGAAGTGGCTTATGTGAGTTAATGAGGGGCAGGTTAAATGTGGTTGAGAAGTTAATAAGGTGGTTTGACTTTGACTATGTCTTAATATTGGAAGTTGCCATCTGGACTTAGTTCTCTGCATTTTGGCTAACCACTGATAGGTCTCTGAAACCACTTCTACCTTTTTCTAACCACTGATAACACTATTCTCTGTGTTTGGTTCTTGTTTGTATCTTGCAGGTATGAAGGATTTTTGTACATTGGAGCTTATGATGTGTTTAGCTGCTAGTGTTAAAAAAAAAAAAAAAAAAAAAAAAAAAAAAAAAAAAAAAAATTGTAAGCATTCTTCATATTTTTGTGAGATATCTTTTGTTTTGACATAGATTTGCTTGTCGAATCTCTTGGTCAACTGATTAGAGTGACACATTGTATCCACTGATAGTGTGTTTCAAACCGCTGACAGCAGTTCTGAAACCTCTGATAGAATGCTGCTTATTTTTGGATACTACATGGGCTGTTTGGTAACTTTGGCAAAAGTATATTTATCTCCCCAAAACCTCTGATAGATCCTTTAATTGATCTTCAAAACACTTCACCTTGGCGCTCTACTTTAACCCTAATCACTTTCCTTTGCATAATTCACTTACCCACATCATACCCATCATCAATCACAATGGCGACTCAGTACTCTAACACACATAACCTTGTTGCTAACCTCATTAAAAACAATCGATCTGAAGGTTTTCATCAAATGATTGATTTCCTTATTCACAGTCCTATTCACTATGCCTTGACAGTTACACCAACCATTCTTAAAGCCTACATACATCAGTTCTGGAGGAATACTAAGCTTGAAGAGGTTGAAGGAGTCGAAGTGTTTAGCACTGTTGTGGATGAGAATGCTATTTCAGTTAATGAGGTGATCATTAAGGAAGTTTTAAATTTTGATAATGCTGATGGTATTGTAAACCTTTCAGATGCTGAGATAGTTGCTGGTTTGGAAAGGTTAGGATATACACACATGGGTGATAAGGTACAATTTTTTAAGATTTTGTTTTCAAAGCAATGGAAGTTTTTGATTCACACCATGTTGATGTGTATGAGTAATAAGACCACTGGGTTTAATGATTTTCCTTCAAAAATTGCTACTGCAATTATTTGTTTGTCTGATGGAAGGAAGTTTAATTGGTCTAGGATGATATATGAGGGGCTAGTACAAAACATTAGGAAGAAGGGTAAATACTATTTATATCCTAGGTTTGTTCAAGTGATTGTGAAAAGTCAAATAGAGGAACCTGATGAGCATACTAGGGAGTATGAAGTACATCATATGCTTCCTAAGGTTTTTGCACATATGAGGAATCAGCCACAAAATGTACAAATTAGAGATGTTCCTTTATTTCCCCATATGCTTACTTTGCCTACTGATCCTGAGTTTGATGAAAGTCTTGAATCACAACTTTTAGTCACTGAACCCACTGCTAGTACACCTCAAACCACTGTTAGTGACACTCAACCTACTTCTAGTCAAACCCAAACCACTGTTAAACCAATTGTCTGGACTAGGAGACTGAAGGGCACCAAGCTACCTCAGGCTGGTGTTAGTGGTGTTGTTCATGAGGCTGTCACATGGAGTGGAGGTGACATGATTGGAAGGGCTTCCACTACTGATTCATGCTTAGATGCTGGTCAGGATAGTGGAAACATAATTAAGACCCAACCTTTGGCAACTCCTAATGTGGAGAGTTCCTTGCAACTTAACACAGGTGGAGGAATCCCTAGCCAACTGGCTACTATAGGGTGCATAGATGATCAGGCAAGGTCTGGTGCTATGTTTACTTTATCCAAGGATTCACCTCTCGGAGCAGTTAACACAGCTCGAAGTGATGAGGATAGTTTGGAACATGAAACTGAATTGACGGATCCTAAGCTGGTACCTGATGACTTTTCCAATGAACCACCTCTCGGACCAGTTCACACAGGTCGAAGTGGGGAGGATATACTTGAACGTTTAAATGAATTGACGGCTAAATGTACCAAAATGGAGGATACTATCTCAAATCTTCAGGAGTTGTCTGTGTTTCAAGGTAAAGATATTCGGAGACTGAAGCATCGGGTTTTGGTTTTGGAAAAGATGAGAAGGCCTGGGGTTGCTGCTTTAAGGCAACTGAGGAGAAAGAAAAAGAAGGTAAATTCCTCTCCAGCTCTGAATGTGGAGAATGTATCCAAACAGGGGAGGAGTGATGGCATAAATTCAGGGGAGGCTGTAGATGTATCTATGGAAGAAGATGCTGATAGTGGAGATCAAGAATTTTTGGTATCTGATAAAGCTGGGAATGAAGCTGTTCTTGAAAATTTGAAGACTGTGGTAGACGATGAAGTGATGTAGAACATAACCACTGGTAGTGTGTCTGCAACCATGGATAGTACCATTGAAACCACTGCTGTAGTTTCATAAATGGCTATTGTACCCACTGCTGTTCTAACTACTTCCACTATTGTTACAACCATCTCTGCATCATCATCTAAACCTAAAGAAGTTGAGAAAGAAGCTACAAGTACTTTGATCAATCTAAGCAAAACCTCAGCTAATTCTACACCTATCATTGCACCTGTTTTATCTCTTGAATCTGCTGCACCTAAACCTAGAAGTAAAAGTTTGATTATTGGTGATCCATTAAAGAAGAAAGTGGTTCAACAAGACATTGGTAAAGGTAAATGGATTGTAGAACCAGAGTTGAAGTTTAAAAGTAAAGCAGAGCAGGTTGCTTATGATGCAGAGTATGTAAGAAAGATGTCAGCTGAAGAACAAGAAGCTTTAGAGAAAAGGAAGCAAGAAGAAGAGGAAGCTAGTCAGAAATGGTTAGCTACATGGTATGAATCACAAAACTATTTTCAAGCTTCTCAACAAATACATGATGAGTATACTGCACAAGAATGGGCACTGTTGGATGATGAGGAAAGAGCTAGACTTTTAGGTGAATGGGCAAGGAGGATCAGTAAAGAAAAGAAACAAGTTATAAGAAAGAAACCTCCTACAATTGCACAGATGAGGAATGTATTGATGAAGATTATTAAGAATTCAGGCATACATATTCCTGATAATCTTAATAAGTGTTCATTTGAAAGAATTTATGAGATTTATATGAGGTGTATGAAGATTAATAATGATGATTTCTGTCCAATGAATTCTAAAAAGGAAGAAGAGTGGATTCAAAAGGATGAAGAGTGGATTCAAAGTAAACAAAAGAGAAAATCTGAGATTCAGGAGACATCTGATTCTAAAAGACTGAAAGTAGTTGAAGATGTTAATCAAATTATTTCTTATGAGTTTAAGCTTAAAGTTGGAAGTGAAGGAGTTTGGAAAATTCAAAGACTCAACAATGAAGTTTATGAGTATAATAAATTTTCACAGATGCTTCAGTATTTTGATAGAGATGATTTGATGAATCTTTGGATACTTTACAAGAATAAGTTTGGTGAAGTACATCCAAATGATTATCATGAGAGACTGGTTTATCATCATTTGAAGATTTTATTTGAACCTACTCATGATGAACCTGAATGGAAAGGACTCTACAATGGTCAGGTTACAAGATGGTTTTTATATCAAACTTGTGGAGTTCATGTTTTAACTGTTTCTGGAGAAGTTATTCATATGCTTGTAGAAGATGATTATCCTCAACTGAATAAGTATCCAGGAGTTATTGCTCAGATGTTGAAGCCTGGTATTATCAAGATGTTGTTGCCCTATGATGGTCAAGCTTACAATTTGTTGCTGAAGTATGAGAAAATTCTTAAACCTTGTAAGTGTTTGACTACATCCTCCAATTCAGATGTTTTGAGCTTAAAGGAAACTTGAGAATTATGTTGGAATGTATCAAGTTTAGGGGAGGATTGTTGGGTTTTTGGTTCCTTGGATTAAGAATTATTCTAAGTATTCCACGGACAGAGGTGATAAAACCACGGACAGTAGAATGGAACCACTGATGAAGACAAACCACGGCTAGTAGTATTGTGTAACCACGGATATTGCATTGTAACCACTGCTAGTCTTATATAGTCGATTTAGTATTATGTATTAGATAAATATGGAAAAGATATTTATCTTGTAGGTTACGTATTGTATAATGTAAAGGAGGTCCTAGGTTAGATTAGATATACGTATGTTTTATATCTAAGGTCGATACACTTCAAGGTTGTAAAACCCTAATACTGGTTAGAGTATTCATATTAATAATAATATTGAGGTGTTGAATGTTTATTGTTCTTCTTCTTAAGATTAAGTATTAAATTCCGCGTGATACTTAATAAATATTCGTTTAAAGTCAGTTTCTATATTAGATCGTTTGCTCAACTGGGATCAACACAATGTACACAAGATGACTAATTTGTCAGCGTGGCAAATTATGGAGAAACATGGCATGGACCCTGAAGAATACTTCCCAGTTGATCTAAACCAGATTATTGGGAAACAATATCTATTTAAAATTAAGTATTCTGAATTTAACCACAGCAACAACAGTCATATCTATCGAACTGAGAAGGTGACTGATGATGTTGATACAATCATGTACTTCAAGAATGGTTTCCTAGATGAAAAGGTATTCATATTAGCATTTTATATTAGTTTATGATTGTCCATTTTTAATGATAGCCTTAAATTATAGACAAGTGTTATTAAATAAAAATTGAATTGGAAAAACATAACAGGATGTAGAAGATGAGGAATACAATATGGAAGATTTTTCAGACAATGCTGATGATGTGTTAGACAATAATCAGGGTGGTTTAGACGATAATGTAGATGAGTTTGGCAATGGTGAAGATGATTCTGAAAATGATGAAGATGATTTTGAAAAAGAAGATGATGTTTTGAATTCCGAGAATGTCTCAGTCGATAAGGCACGTGTATTGGACGCGTACATCATGTACCACCTTCTTTCGGAGAAATGTTCTACTTAAGAGTATTGCTAAACAAGGTTAGGGGACCAACAGATTGGAAAGATTTTAAGGAGTATGATGGTGTTGTTTACCCAACATATAAAAAGGCACGCGGTCTGTTGGAAGATGACAAGGAATATATAGACGGTTTGTTGGAAGCCAGCCACTGGGGTACTGGAAATTACTTGCGGTCTTTTTATGTGATGCTACTTATGACGGATAGCATGTCTAGGCCTGAGATTGTTTACGAAAAAACATGGGTAAAAATGGCGGAAGACGTTATATATATCGAGCGAAAGAAAAGGAATGACCCAGGTATGAGAACAACTATCACCTTCTACTTAAAAATTACAAAAACAAATACATTTTAACCTTAACACTACGCACCAAAATCACCAAAACACTACTAATGTTGTTTACCAATAAAATATAAAAAGAATTTACAGATACAAATGCATAAAAACCAATGTCTAACATTCAACTAATAATTCATTCAAGAATATGAAAAAACAAATATAATACTTACACGTAAATGCAAACGCGTCCAACAGATAATACGTTCAGGAAGATAAGCCCGGCTTATTGGAGAAATTAGTCATCTGAACCACACACTACACAGATGTGCTCATTCTCCAATTCCCTGCACAGAAACAATAAAAGTCAAAAATACAATTGTAAAAATACACCATACTAATACACACTAATAAAATATACGATTAAAACAAAACAAACCTGAAGCTCCAGAACTCAAAACGGAATAGCCAAAAACCAACTCTGCCGCATAAAAAAACAAACCTTTACATATCAAGTGACACAAACATTATACGATAACCAATAAACGAACAACTTTCGAATTACAAAAATACAAACAAAGCTACGCAACAAAAAAAAACATAATAATAAAATCTAATGTCGTTACACATACAAATATACAACCCAGCATCCGATGCACTCACATTTTAAAAAACACAGTGTCTCGGAAAAAAAATGTGGAAAATGAATTTAAAACAGTTAACCGACAAGTAAAATAAATAATACAAAAACAAAATACAATAACACGTCATAATAGTATAATGTTAGAATATTTTACAGAACCAGGAACAACGTCATCCAAATACACATCCATACTTACATATTACACAACCTAGAAACAGTACCGTACATCCACACAGACTGTTTAAACATAAATACATAACTAAATATTCACAGACATATCAACCCCTTTCTGAAATATTTGACCACACACTTAAACAACTAAACCATACGACATGAACTTTCACCCAACAACCAAAACGCAAAATACTTTGTACATCTTCAAGCCTTAACACCAACAACAAGGACTCTGACATTCAGCAGATATGGAAGATCGGATATTCAGGGTTTTCACCTTCTGGAGCATCCACCGTATAACCATTCCCAACGTACTTAAACCTGGTCAGCTTCGAGTATGGGAATCGACATGACTCCGCTAACAGCTTCCACCTCCCATACACATTTACATGGTTAGTCCTGGTAGGATTTTCTGGGTGAAAATCCATACGTACTCGGAATTCGTCCCTGTACTCCTGGTGTATGATCAAAGTCCTATTGTAGATGTGCATAGGATTCCCCACTTGGAATGACGCAGGAATGGCCTGGGACAAAATTACAATTAAAACCAATACGGATGCCACAACTTTTAAAAAAAACAACTGCATCGAGAAATAAAAAACACACATACCAATCTGCTTTTCGCTTGAATATGCGCGTAACTCTTATAAAAGCTCATGTGACCTTCCCCAAAGTGATGCATGTGGAACGGCCAGTAGCACACATGTTTCATCTCATCATCCTCTACATAAAACAGATGTATAATTACTACATCCTGAAACAATTACGTAAACAACTGTAAAAACATTTGCTTGGAAAAAATAAATAACAAATTCAACTTACGCCTTTCATCACCCGTCAACTGAAGCTGCTGCCTTCTTAACGTGGCGGCTCCTTTGAAAACCGGATCAGTAATAATACTTCCATCGTCACTGAATGCATCAAACCAGAATCTCCGGCCCCTGTTCTTTGTCAGCACACATAATGTCCCGGCTTCAAGTCCAACTGATTCGATCATCGCGTTAAATGAATCAGCAACCAACTGAAAGTCAGTACTGCCGGGTTGACGTCGCACATTACACCCAAAAGAAACACCATTTACAACAACTCTTATTTCATCCTCCTCTCCTAATCCCAACATGAGCTCACCAGGGATTGTCTGTAAATGACAAAAAACACAAACATTAATCAAAATCTTATAATTTTCAGACACAAGAACATACGTAAACATAATGTTTATAAAATAAATAAAAATATAACATTAAGCTACACCACCTGAAGCACGTGTGGGTACGGAAACAATGAAATCTTAAACCTATTAAACGAAGATAAAGGCCCTTCATAACCACAAGCTTCTTTTCCGTTGCCATAGTAGCCAGTCACGTAGAAGCAATTGTTACCTTCCTCGACAAAGTGAAAAACTTCAACCTCCTCATCAAGGTATCGGTTGCAAAACTTCCTCCATTTCTCGCCACACAGGTAGCATTGCCCATAACGTGGTCTCTTCAACTTGACTCGGAAACGATAACCATCTGAGCTGACAATATAGACGTTGTCACTACCATTATAGGCCTCAAAATTATAAACAAACGGAAGGACCTGAAAAACAAAAACAACGTAGATTAATGAAATTATTAAACATACAAAACCAGACCATAATCAATTCCGACGTTCTAATAAAACAATCAATACCTGAGAATCAGGAAAAGTAAAAACGTCCAGCATTGTAACAAACTCAATGGCCATTTTCCTACAGATTTTTAAAAAATAAAGTTAAACCAACATAACAAACCGTGATACAACCAAACAAAGCAGATGTTACAACTAGATAACAACAACCAAATTTTTACAATTAATCATAAATAAACAAACTCAAAATAATATTGTATTTTCAATTTCAACCACATTTTTTAAATCATATTTATAAACTAAACAACGTTTTACGGGCCACTTATTAAAATGTTTCATCTCACCATTCTGTTTATCTAAACACAGCAACAAATACCTCATACAAGTACTTACAAAAATGCATATCTAAACACAAGCAACACTACGTGACCATTGACATTCATAGTGAATACGATATCCATGTAAAATCACACATTTTAAACAACAAGTTATCAAACTAATCATTCGCATATTACATCAAACTAAATTAGGCGTTTCTTAAAATCAATATCAAACAACAATGCAACATAAAAATCTAATAACAAACCATTTCAAAGCATAATACCACACATACTATCTTAAAAAAAAACACAATCTTAAATAACTAACACTATTCAAACCGGTAAAGGAAAAGAACGAAACCTTTTTCAAAGCTAAAAATACTACTAACCAAAAAAAATAGTTAGTGTATCAATCCAAAAAAATCTTTGATTTGAATCCTTAAAAAAATCGCTATATACCTGGATTGATAGGCGGAGAAACGCTCGGAAGAAATTAGTTAGGGGCTTTATGATTTATGAGAAACACAAAACAAAACAATGTATTTTTTTTTGGGTAAAGGGGAGTAATCCTGCACCCTGGTAAATATATTAACCAAAAAACGTTTAAGTACAATGGATATGAGTGAAATCCCATATCTCAGCCCGTTACATAGGCATAAAGCTTACATAATAAGATACTACCTATTTTCTAAACAAGAAAACAAACCACTACTCTAATGATAACATAGGACATAACGAAAGAAAATTCCTTCCTAGGTCCTTGAAGCTTGGTGCCATACATAGCATTAAAGGCATCCAAATTCCCTGGAAGATCAGAAACCTGCTTCGCATAGTCATCGTAGTCATAGTCATCATACTCATCTTCAAACTCTTGGCCAACACCGAATAGATTAGCAGACTCATCAAATGGGTTAGCAACCACCTCATCTTCAGAATCAAACACCATGATATCTCCCACTTTAGAAAAAGGGTTAACTCTCTTAGTAAAAGAGACGGGCGGAATACAAGAATCACTAGTTTTAGGAGACTCACACGACTCCATCTCTTTCAAATCACTCACAAGGGGTTCTTGTGATGCAGTACCTGTCTTAGTAGACTTATCTTCATTAACTTCCATTGTACGACCAGAATCCACATCCTTGTTGGTGTCATTTGAAGGAATATCAAAAGCATCCGTATATTCCATATTAAGAGCATCAAACTGATTAGATGTAGAGATCTTCGTACCACTTGAACCAGCCACATCAGAAGCATTCTTCTTAGGGACTTCCACTTTCTTAGGTTCAGGAGGAGTATTTTTGGGTTGATATTGAAACTGCTTACCCACAACAGGTTTAGTAAACCCTCCTTGACCCGGAATAGTAGAACCACCTTGCTTTCCCTTCTTCTTATTATTGACCGTCTTGAAACTATCATTAACACGCTTAGTAGGTTGAGCAGGAGGTTCAACAACTTTCGGACATTCAATAGGAGTATGACCAAAAATCTTACATTTATCACAATGAGGTGGTTTCCACTTGTATTCAACCCGTATCTTCTCAATAGTCGAACCCGACCCATCAAGTAACTGTATCTCAACAGTAAGGCTGTCCTTAAGCACATCATCCAACTTCACTTCAATCATGCATCTAGCAAAACCCCACGAGTCCTTGCACATTTGGCTGGTAAAAGCATCTAACCTTTTGGGCGTGCCTATCAATGTGGCAAGGAGACTAAGGCCATCATCAGAAAACATAGCAAGAGGAACATCATGGAATTTAACCCACACCGCACCGGGATGTTGGTCAAATCCTCTTTAAGTAAGTTGGTGTTCAATGTCCATGGTTTAAGAATAATATGTACATTTCTAATCAACCAAGGACCGTTTTCAAGAACATCATCAACACCTTTCTTCGAATTGAACTTAAAGAAGAAGAACCCCTTTGCATTCATCATTACCTTTTGTATACCAAACTTAGCCCACGCATTGCGTACAAAGTAATCAACAATAGGAAAAGCAAGGCGTTGACCAAGGAAATACCCATACAAAGTATTCTCAAACCTAGTGTTCACCTCTTCAACCACTTTCATCAAGACAGAAAGATCCACACCATTAGCTTTTTTACTACACTCCAACCTACGAAAGTTTGATGTGTGTTTCTTTGGTTCAGTAGAAGTAACATCAGCATACGATGAAGAAGGTTGTTTCAAAGCATACACACCAACCTTCTCAATACCAACAGCCCCATGTGCATTCGTATCAACCTTATCATTAGCATTATTATGGCCATTAACACTAGAAGCCATAGGACCACTCGTATCTTGAGGAGGTTTCGAATAATAACCAATAGCAGTAAGCATCTCCTCTAGTTCCTTCTGTGACTGCGGCACCTTAAGATGCTCAATTGGCTTAGCCCCAGTAGAAGTAGAAGCATCCACTATCACGGGTGGTTTTAATGGTTGCCCATCATTACCCACAAGAACAAGTTTTCCATCAAAGATTTGTTTTTCAATAGCACGAATTTTCAATAAAGTATCATGACCCTCAGGCGTGTCATGACTAGGTGCGTCATTACTGGGGCTTGAAACAAGTGAAACCGGCTCCACTTGTCCATCAGAACGAGAACCAGAAGCAATACCAGTAAACTCATCATTCCTACTATTAGGGTTCATCATTGATTCCTTATTCACACCAACTTGATCGGCCAAGTTAGTGGTTGGTTTATCAGCTTTCGACGAAAAATCCTTGTTAAAAACCCTTTCTCCATTTTTCTCACACCCACTTACAATAAACAATCTTAAACCAAATAGAAGAACAAGTAATAACCTCCAGCACGCAAGCAATACCAATCAAATAAAATAAACCCTAACTAAAAGTTAGGGTTTAATGCGCCATGACGACCAGATTCAATCGTATCCCACCATGGTACTCGATTCAAACAAATCCCAAACACCAATAAAGATATGTAGGAATGCACAAACCGATTCAGAAACAATATAGAATAGGATGCGATCAAGAAAGCACAAGTCGGTTCCCAAACAACCCTAAAAAATGATTACTAGTAATCTACCAAAAAACGTATGAACCACCAACAAATCAGTATAGAAAACTAAGTAACATGAATGTTAATTAGTAGCTAAAGCAAATCGTTGGATGAGATCAAGAGAGAAAATTAGTGAAAAACGAATTGAGAATGGTTAGGGTTCTTGGTCGCTTTTTTCACCAGAGAGAAATCGGTTAGGGTTTAAATGATATCTAAAATCAATTAAAATGTATCTAAAATAAAACAATGTATTTATTAATACAAAGTATAATGGTTGAAAAAAATAGGTGAAATGATTGCCTATCTTCTAAGTGCAATGCAAATTGATATAATATGTAACATGCAGAAATACATTGCATATAAAAATAAAAATAAAAAAATTACATAACTAACCCATTTATTTCCATTTGCAGACTTAGAGCTTACAGACATTGAGAGGAAGAATATATGTCTCACATATATTGAGCACATGCTACTTTGTAACAACAAAAGCTTAAAAAGTATACCAAACATGCCATAACCTAACGAGATGTTAACAATGGGCAATTACAACAGATTGGTGTATGATGAGTTTAAATACAACAAAGACGAATTACGAATACAGCACGAAACGCTCTACAAGACATTGACACACGAACAAAAAGACATATACCGAACAGTAATGGACGCTGTTACACATGAAAATGGAGGAATGTACTTTGTCTACGGATATGGTGGAACCGGAAAGACATACCTATACAAAATACTATCCGCCGCATTAAGATCAAAAGGCAAAATAGTCATAAATGTCGCATCAAGCGGCATTGCATCACTTTTGTTAGAAGGTGCAAGGACAGCACATTCTCGATTCGCTATCCCTATAAATGTGGTGGAAGATTCAATATGTCATATTCCAGCCGACAGCGACCTAGCCGAATTGCTAAGAATGTGTAAACTGATAATATGGGATGAGGTTCCTATGACACACAGACACAATTATGAAGCATTCGATAGGACACTAAGAGACATATGCAGAACATCCACATTCGAACAATCAGAAAAAGTCTTTGGAGGTAAAGTGGTTCTCTTTGGCGGAGACTTTAGGCAAATATTACCAGTGGTTACAAATGGCAGCCGACATGATGTCGTACATGCGTCGATCAACGCTTCATATATGTGGCAACATTGCAAAGTAATGCGTTTGACTATTAATATTAGGCTCGAAACAGGATCAACTAACTCTGAGAGAAAAGAAATCCAAGACTTTGCCGATTGGATATTAAGCATAGGAAACGGGACAGTCGGTGGAAAGAACGACGGAGAAGCGACGGTTGAATTCCCTGATGATATGTTGATACTAGATTCTGACGACCATATCGCTACAATTATCGAACAAACCTACCCGAATTTGGTACAAAACCTCTACAACCCAAAATTCTTCCAAGAAAAAGCAATCCTCGCACCGACTCATGAACTTGTGGATATGATCAACGATCGAATGATACAAAAACTACCAGGAGATTCAAATACATACGACAGCTACGACTCAGTTGGTATTATCGATATGGATTCAAAATTCAACGAGTCACTTTACACAACTCAGTTCCTAAATAGCATTCGAATTGCCGGCCTTCCACACCATTCTCTAACATTAAAAATAGGCACTCCTGTTATGTGCATGAGAAACATAGATCAAACGGCGGGATTATGCAACGGAACTAGGCTTCAAGTGCTGAGGATGGGTGTCAACATAATAGAAGCCAAGATTATATCATGCGATAATGTAGGTACAATTTGCGCAATTCCAAAGATAGTGTTAAGCCCTTCTGATAATAAGATGCCGTTTAAATTAAATCGTAGAAAATTCCCAGTTGCATTATGTTTTCCAATGACCATAAACAAAAGTCAAGGACAAACATTAACACAAGTAGGATTGTTTCTACAACGGCCGTTTTTTTCTCATGGCCAACTGTACGTAGCTGTTTCAAGGATCAAAAGCAGACAAGGATTGAAGATTTTATGCTGCGATGAAGACGGGAAGTACGCAAAATCAACAACTAATGTTGTGTACAAAGAAACTTTGTTTAGAATTTAAGTCGATTGTTATATGAATTTAATACATTTTCATTATCTACACTTTACAAACATCCGTCCATTCATTAATGCAGCAAAAATTATATAGGACGTCTTATTAACCATCCATCATTTTACATATTTTTTGGGTAAATGGGAGTAATCCTTCACCCTGGTAAATATATCCATCATTTTACATAGGAATGGGTGTATTTGGGTTTGTGTTTTATGTCAACGTCACTTTGCGCAAATCAGAAAATTTAGCTAAAAGAAAAGGGGTAAAACGGGTTCAGAGTATTCGAAAATTCGAAAGTATGTTTTTGTAGGCAACCTCCTAATCCTTTAATTCAAGCTTTAGATTTTTGTTGAAATAATAATAATATTTTATACCAAGTTAACACCTTCATTATTTCAAGAAATGTAATGATATGTTCAAAAACGTGTTAGCTAGGCCACCTGAACAACGTGTTTTGACTTCAATTTCGTCCCTATTGAATCTGAATAAAAGAATCTGCATATATGAATAGCAAATATAGTCATGATTCTGTGTGTCAGGTGTCCACTTAGCTATACATGATTCAGTGTGTTAGCTGCTTTCGATGATGCCAACAGGGACGAATACCTGATAATATAGATCATCAAGATACATAGAACTGATGTCTGTGCAATTTAAAACCATAGTTTAAAGTTTAATGACCCAAACATACGACACTTTAACTTAAAACCACCTTATCAGGTAGGATTGTTCAAAACACTATCATGACAGACACAAGCACCGAGAAATTAAACCTAAAGCAGCAAATAAAACAAGTCATTAAATATGTTCCCATCCAACATACTAATAGTTTCGTCTGATACGGTACCAAAATATATTCTACCATCCAAACCATCTTCTTCTAACACATATGGAACAATGGAATCATCACCGGTTTAAGTCCATTCACCCTTTGGTTTTCATCCTTTACCATCCTCATAAGTTTGAACCTTACCGTTTTGTCTTTGTCCCACTCGCATCTCTTCTCAATATCCTTCCAATTAGTTTTGATGGTGACATGATTTTTACTGTCAGGCCTATCTTTATGTTTTTCCCAGTCTACGTCCACATAGAAAGATTCATCATGGTGTATCAGAACTGCGTTGTGGTACTTATACATTTCATAAGGCCCTGCAAAATCCCATGGTATTGTCTGCATTCAACAAATGATTTCCGTATACAAAACATTAGTAAATGCACTATCCAAAAAGTAACACGATACTGTATGTTGCAAATGTAAAACATTCTCGCATGAAAAATAACAAACGCTTACCAGTCGACCTCTTCCAGTTACGTAATCCATAACATCTTGATAAAAGCAGTCTTTCTCATCATCATGCTCGGAGTGATTAAAACAGTCACATTTATGTTTCATACGAGGATCTACATTTGGTCGATTGCAATGACATTAAAAGATGCAACTATATTATTATCAATCTTAAAAAAACAGCGAAACACATGTTTTTTGAGAATTAGAAACTAATAACATACCTTTGTCTATGGGGCTTTTTTTGAACGTTTTTTCGTCGTTCAAAATTACACGCAGTATGTTCTCCAAATGCATTCCTAAACCATCATCTGAAAATAAGATCATCGAGACAGTAGCTTCTTCAATTTCATTGAACACCATACGCGATCCAACCTTTAGTCCTTCCAAAAAAACCAGCAAATCCCATCCAGTTCCACTAAAAACATGTTCGTGTGTGTTACCAGGAAGAGCAATACGATTAGGTGTGACGGTCGAAGTCAGCAGGCCACTCACCATAACTCTGACTCTCTTAATTTGTGGCAGAAATTGATGAGGAAGGAACTGCATAACAAGTAAATATGTGTTAAACATAGTATATACAATTTTAATTAAAGTATGACCATCAATAAATTAAAGATAAAGTACTTACATCTGACTGGTCAAGGTTTCCCAACATACGAAAGCAGCGCCTTTTACGAGTTCCTATATCAGCATTCAGATATCCACCAATTTCAGCACCAGCATTATCATACGCAGTTACATAGTACATGTCTTCTTCTTGACGTATGAAATGTAGTATTGCCACGTTCCGGTAACGACTGTCGTCAACAAATTGCTTCCATTCGTCCGAGTACAGTGCATAAAGGTTACCGGGTACTTTCTTGGTCCATACTTTTTGCATTGTACATCTGTTGTGAATTAAATACAACCATGGACTGCCTGTGTACAGCTCATCCGTAAACATACTTGGTAGAATCTGCATTCAACAACGCATTACGTAAATGTATTTTCAGTTTCGTGATATCCATATTGGTAAATTTAGTGACATATATATTATAGGTAACAATGGTTACAAATTACCTGCACTGTTCTAAAGTTTCGTGTGTTCGCCGGCACGATAAATTGAGTCGTCATTCTATTTAATCAAAAAATAAACATCTATTAGAAGGAACTCTCAAGTTTTCAAAAATTACAATGTTATACTACAAGCATGCTTCAATAACCCATCTTATACTACAATGTTATTTCCGAACATTTCCCTTTTAATGCAAAAAACTGTTTTCGTATAAATTTATGTTAGAAGCCTACTAACACAAGTAGTATTCACCTAATTGTAGATCAAGGGGTTTTTAGTTTTCTGCATGAAATACAACTTTCAAACTGTTATTATACTCCACAGTGCTTTACGCAATCGATATGCCCATATCCTATGATACTTTATCTATATTCCTTTCATCGGATTAACGCATTACTACCTTTTACCTTTATCAATAACTATGTTAAATCTATTTCTAAGTTATATCATGTAATGAGTTAATCCATTTTATTTCAATAAAACCTAACTAACAATAACAGTTACTTTTTACTGGATTTTAACCATATGAAACATCTAACAGCATTAACATAATCATTAACTCATTAAACATGTTTCATCATCTGATGATACTAATAACAAATGTAATTTCGCCACTAATTGATTTTCATACAAAATATCTTTTGCTTGAACTAAAATCATATACTAAAATAAACAAGTTGTTATAAACAAATCATAATATCAACAAAAATATCATTAGTCATATTACAAAATTTACCATACATCTTCATTTAACCCAATATCATAACTTATCAATTGATCGTGCCTATTATTACTGAAAACCCTGTTTCTTGAAGAGTAGGCACAAATATGATAACTAACTTCTTTAACTTTAATCCTATACTACACATGCATTCAAGATCGGCAGATATTCCGCAGTTTCAAGATCATCTTAATATTTATTCTAAAAATGCTATAATCATTCAAATATTGATAGATCAAGTAATAGTACTTCATCAACAACAACAACAAAATTACAAAAAAAAAAAACATATTTGTTAACCTACAAATAAACCTAATCTGTTCTTGATCGTTTCTTCGAGAAGAAAGAAGTAGGTGTGATGAAGATAGTAAACGAAAAGTCAAAGTATATAATGGAAAGTAAAATCATATCCATCATCTTTGTATACACGAATATCAACTTATTTTAGCAATGATGATATGCATTGATAGCAGGAATATATTTTCTTTTGTGTATTATGTACATTTGTTTTTAAACATACACTAATAACACAAATACATCTTTTAAAATTGAGTAGTATTTTGTAACTTACAAAACGATGGGTAATATACAAATAGAATACAAATTCAACTATTCATTCGTAAAATATCGCGAACGTAAAATTTACAAGTTTCGTATCATCAAATTATAGTGATCATTGAAGTAGGACGTATTTAATCGAACATCAAAATACCATAAAAACCAATTAAAGGAAGCAAACATGTTGCCTTAATATTTCAGCTAAACAATGAGATAATACATTAGTTAAACGACATGTGTTTATGTTTTGTATGTCATTATATTGTTTTAAGTCTCCGAACAATACGTTTATAAACAAGTCACAAATTCCTTTTTGTACACTATATTTATAGTTATGACAGTTTAGTTAAAAAACAATAAACAAAAAAAAACTAAAAAGTGTTTTCTAAACAAGTCTCAAAACCTTCAAATTAACTATATAACGAGGTTTAGTTAACATTAGTTTACTAACACGCTCTTACATGATTATTTTACATGTGTTTATATATTCGATGTTATTATGTTACTTGATACAAGTTTATGTTGAGATAAGACCATATCCAATGTTGGCACTAAATGTGTTTGTTTATGGAATGAAGTGCATACCAAACTATAAATAAACAAACTTTGGAGAAACGTTGGCACTATATTTAGTACTGCTACTAATTTAGTTATGTAAATAGTAAAACAGTATATATACCGCTACACTATATTTTACACTTATACTATTCAACATATTTAAACTCAAACGTTTTTGTTACATGTTTATACTTTACCTATAAAAACAAAAACAAACACACACTAACTATAATTGTTTCATTACGTTTTTATAATTTACATCGACACAAACAATAACATTATTTATAAATATTAACAAAACCAAATTTAAAAAAAAACAAAAACTCAAAACAAAAAAAAATTGTTAAAAGTTATTGTTTAACAATTCTAAAAAATGTATTTTAGTTAACAAAAACAACAAACAAATAATTATAAGTCATGCCCGCTGATCTGTGCTAAACCGTCAAGTCTAATCACACAAGCTGGCCACTTGTGAATGGCCAACCGTAACAGACTTAAAACAGCTTAAGCACAAATGCAATGAAGTCCTGGAGAATATAGTGAATTCCCGGGTCGTTAAGTCCCACGGAGACTCAATGGTGTGTAAACACTAATTCGGACGATAGAATGATCACTAAGGATAGTGATCGGAAAGGATATTGATGGATAATTACACTACTGAAAAAGTTTATAAATTAAAGCGACTTAAATGCAAATTAAGAAAATTAAAAAGATAAAATATATTAAATAAACGCTATCACTATTTTTAAAATGATGAACGTTTAAAACCTAAAACATACGTTTAAATAAAAAAACTACGTAACGTACTAAATAAAACGTGAAAATAAAGAAGGAAAATACCTACGGATATGAAAAATACATTTTTACAATCCTAATTATACTAGAAAATTATTAGAAAAGGAAAATTATTTTTATACCTATTTATTTAATTATTATTAATTTACAACTATTTATTAAGTATTAAAAATGCACTAAAATATAAGAAAATACAAATTTAACCTAGAAAAATGAAATTATAACTTAGAAAAATATAAAATATGATAAAACTTATTTTAAAACTGAAAATATATTTTTTAGACTTTTTATGTATTTATTATTAATTTAATACTATTTAAAACTAATTAAAATGCTAGAAAATACTATTTAAACCAAGAAAATTATGGAAAAAATACTTTTTAGGCTTTTTATATTTATCTTAAACTGTTAAATTTGAAAAAGTATTTTTTGGAACTTTTTCTTAATTATTTGCAATAAAAGCTAATTAAATATGACTAAAAACTGATTTTAATAATGAAAAATACTAAACAGTGACCAAAAATTATGAAATCTTCAGGGAAATTCTAAAATGTTATTCTAAATCTATGAAAAATAAGAAGACATAGGCTTATGTGGGAAATATGAAGGCTGCAGTGTAATTTGAATCTAAATAAGCACTTTTAAATAAGCTAAACTACAAATTAAGCCACCAAACTTCTACTTAAGCAAGATAATACTGAAATAAGCTAAAATCAACTAAATTAAGCTACTCCTAACCTTAAATAAGCAGATTCACTAGACTATAAGCTAACTGATTTTAGACAGCAGAACAGTGATCAGGTACCTACTTTGAGCTTATCTACAAGCTTCTCAGAAAAGCTTTAGTCTAAAACAGATATGTGGTCTTGAAGACCACCCAGCAGACTATACCTAAACCAAAAATCAGACCTTAACTACTCAAGATGAGCACAATGCAGTTGCTGCAAGTTCTGCATAAATCAGTTTTCTAAACAGTTTTGACTTTCATAAAACAGTTATAAAGTTGACTAAAATGAGATTCAAGATCAAATGCAGGACTGATATGGATGAATAATGATGTAATAAGACTTTAGCAAGCTAGTTAAACAACTTTTACACCTATAGGGAAGATTTTAGCCACTGATTTCCACAGATATAAGAGTAAGAACAGATGAAAAGAAATTTTGACTTAAAAGGAACTTGGATGCAAAACAAGGACTGATATGGATTTAACACTCTAAAACAAACCTAAAGCAACTAAACTACTCCATTCTTTTAACCTTTAGCACAGTTTAAACAAGCAATCGAAACACCCCTTTAAAACTGAAATGCAAACTTAAACTGACAAAAACATTGAACCAGATAGAGCTACTGATCAAACTAAGTTTACTTGACCATAATATAACTATATTAACAGGTTAGAACTACCATTGATCACAGGTACAAGTATAAGCATAAAATGCAAAATAACTTGAAATTTGAAAGTGAGAAAATCACTCACATGAGTCCAATCTGTGTTGCAGGCTAAACCAAACCAAATTCTAATCTATCCTAGTCTAATCCAACCCAAATAAACCTCTGCTTCAACCCATTCATCACCAAACTGCTACAGTTTGACTTTTGTTGACAATGACCCAACATTGCTTAAAACTGATGCATAAACTTAACCGTAGCTATAATAAGCTTGAATATGCTTATTTGAGATGGAATTTGAGCTTTTTAAAGTTTTGAAAATGAGAATTTGAAACTGAGCTTCTCAACAGTAAACATTAAACATGAAACTTTAATACAACTGGAATTAACACTTGAAAAGGTTCTTAATACACTATAACAACTTACTTTAATACAATTTAGCTTGAAATTACAACATTTAACTTAAACTAAAACATTTTAAAAAAAAACGACATTAAAGGAAAAAATAAAACTAGCTAACTTCTTTCTCTATCTCCACTTGCTTCTTTTATATACCCCAAACTGCTCCCCACTTGTTTCTGAGCTTTTCCCACTAATTTCCTTGACCATTGGATGAGCTTAAGTGAATATTGGCCATAGGATCATTTTGGCGGGAATTTTAGGATTTTGACAGTTGGGGGTTGAGTAACGGGCTAGAGGTAGCATTAAATGTGTTTTGTAGTTTAGGTGAGGTGGAGGGGACATGGAGGGGATATGTTGAGGTGGAGGTGAGGGGGAGGTTGAGGAATTTCAGGCAGTGGGTGAAGAAGACTGTTTGGCGGGCAAAAGGGTGGTTTGACCAGTGGGTTTGACCGGGGTAGTAATAATACAAGGGGGGGTCAAATCAGGCAGGGGGTCCAAAGGGTTTAAGTGGCAGGGTCAAAAAGGGTTTATGATAGGGACCAAGGTTTAAAGAGGTTTAATATCCAAGGACTAGTTTTGTCATTTCTGAAAATACAAGGACCATTTCTGCCAATTCATCAAAGTTTCTCCAAGGGCTAAAAGTGACAAGCTCCAATAGTATAAGGACCAAACTTGACAATTTCCAATTTCCAAGGACCATTTATGACATTTTTCAAACTTGAGGGACCAAATTGTAATTTTGCAAATTTTAAACTTTGAAAGGTTTGTTTTAACAACTTTTGAATCCCATGGACCTTAAATGACATTTTTCTTTATTTTGATATACCAGGGACTGTTTTTGACAACTTTTGAAACTTGGGGGACTAAAACTGCCATTTTTGCAAATTTGATATGTTTTTCATCTGATTTTGATCTTTTTGCATTTAAATCACATAAAACACTGATTTGTGATATTTTTATCATTTTGATGCATTTTTGAGTGTTTTCAGATGATTTTGCAGTTTAGATGGTATAAAAATGATGAGTATTTAGACACTCATCAATCCCCCACACTAAGATATTGCTAGTCCCTAGCAATGTTTTGAAGCTTTAATGGATTTTAAAAACTCTTTACCAAAAGCCATCACTTCTGGAGTAGCCAGTTGTTTCAGTTCAAGTAAGAACCTTGGTACACTGATAACCAAATGATTTTGAGCAAATCATAAGCTGTAAACGGATTTGATTTGTCTTTACCAGAAGCCGTTTGCTCTGGACTAGCCAACTCTTAGATAAATTATCAATATTATCTTTGGTGAGCTGATTACCAATTATGGTTTTTCCACTGCCTTTACCACAAGCCATAATCTTGCGGGCTAGCCAACTCTTCACTTTTTAGGATATGGTGAGTTGAATACCATACAATTTTGGGCAACTTGCAAGCCATATAAACGGATTTGATATATCTTTACCAAGAGCCGTTTGCTCCTGGATTAGCCAATCCTTTTGTTTTTTAGACATGGCGGACTGATTACCATATGCTGAGTAAGTGAAAAACACTTACTCCAAAAAAAAAAATTTTGGCCAAAAACGGGGGAATTGGGTGGATAATATATGACAAAATTCGCGAGAATTCCCCCCCATACTTAGAAATGAATATTGCCCTCAATATTCAGAGTACCGGCGGTTATGCTGTAAGATATAACTTTTCACATACACATCAAACCATAACACAAGGTGGCGTATAAGATGGAATTCTAGAGAGAGAAAGTTAGAGGTTTAGGGAACTTAGTGAGAGAAAGTGAAAGATATTATTATGAGCTCCAACTCTCTACCTTGGGAGGTAGAGAGTATTTATAGTCTTACACAAATCGCCACACTTTGGGCTGTGGATCCAATTTACAATATAAATAAACATAAGATACATTAAAACCATGTAATAACTCCACTGGAGGGAATCCCCCTCTAACAATCCTTAATCTTTAAGGGCCATAATTTCTCAGCCAGTGGAGTTCATATACATTAGCAATCTTTCGAGCATCAGCATCAAGAAAATTCAATTCATCATTAAATCAATTCATTGTGGCACCTCCTGCCTGCCCAGAAATGGGTGACATACGGACTAGGTGTCGGGTTTCACACCGCTAAACACATTCTGATATTTATGAGAGATGGAGGGTTCCATCTCTCAACCTCGAGTATTATTATAGAAAGTGAAAGAGAGTGATTCAAGGGATTTGGAGATTGAAAGAGAGAGATCTTAAGGTAGAATATGCGGTGGAACACAATACCAAACTACACATACACTTTTCAATATAGAATGTCGTATTGGCGGCCATGAGACTTATAACTCCCGTTATAAGTAAAGATTCATACCCCCCCTTAAGAGCGCTTAAAACAGTATATAATAGGTGGGTTAAGGGGGCAAAAACCGGTTTTAAAAAAAAAAACCTCATTCACAAAAAGTGAATGAGTCGTATACCATTAGTCAGGCGGTACAGATTTTTTGTTTTCCTAACCGATTAGGTCCTCGTTTGCCGAGAAC
>BPTQ01000008.1:347469787-347482223 GCA_019973895.1 Chrysanthemum seticuspe | reverse complement strand
GGTAAAATCAGTTTCAAGAATTGATGGAATTTTTCAGTTTTCGATTTTTTCACCAAAACTCGAGTTATTCCTCCTAAAAAGTACCCGAATAAAGACTCGGTTAGAGTCACTCTAAACCGTAAAGTTTTTCAAGTCGACCACAGGGAAGAACAGTAGTAAAATAGTCTTAAAACGTTAAAAACATATTCGATGTTTTACGAAGAGTTATTCGAGGATTTACGGGACGAGGTGACTATGAGTCATATTGACTCAAAGCTAAAAGTACTGAAATGCAACCAATATCAACAAGCATAAACCACAGAATAACAAACTACAAAGATTTGATGTCTATGAGTTTCAAATTCAACAACAGATTCTGAGTGCTTACTTTGGGCACAAGCACAAGATGTAAAATAAGCTCAAACCTAAAACTATAAATTGGAACTTGGAAAAGACCTAGTTGAGATCAAGTACACCAAAAATCAGACCATGAACAACTCTATTGAGCCCTGTGCACCTTGCACAAATTCTGAGAAAACTCAGTTATACTGAGTATCAGTGGAGCAGGGCATTTAGGAGCTTATTGAGAAGCATTTTGTAGCTTATACAAAAATTGCAAAATTCTGATAAAATGATGACAAGAAGGGACACCAGCTGAACTTTTTGAAATGCCAAATCTCACTGAGATTGGCTCAGAAATAAGCCCATGAAAAATCCTCCTTATTGAGCTCAAAACCACTTTTTTAGCTTTTGACTTTTTAAGGTAGTTAAGAACTTTGACTAAAATGGATTTTGAATCCAATTTTATTACTGATGTAGATGTTATATGATGTTATGAACCTAATGCAATCAATGTTATAGACTTCTAAACACAAAACAATGATTTTGCAATCCTAAAATCTCAACAGTGGACAGTAGGACAGATTTTAAGGCATTTTTGACTTTTTGAACTAGCATGCACCAAATAATGACTCAAGTGTGCTCAAATGAACTTAAGAGACATGAACTAACAGAAAGCTATCAATGAACATACCTTAAGGGAAGTTTTAAGCAATGAACCAAACACCCCTTATCTTACTGTTTAACAAGTAAAACTGATCTAACTTCCCATTTATCTAATTTCAATGATCCAACTAACTTAATATAACTGAATTACTACTATTTGAACAGGTTTTAACAGGTTTAAACTACAAATGCAGATTATGCATAAGAACTTGAAAATCACTTACAACTTGTCCAAAGCCACTATGGCTAGCAAACTGTGAGACAAAGAACCACTACCTATCAATTCCAACCCAACTAACTAATATTCAACCCAAATCCATGCCTGCATCAACCCTTTCCTGTTCTGCATCATTTTTCTTACCCATGTTGACTTTTGTTGACCAAGGTTCAATATTGCTTAAAAGTTGATTATAAGCTTACAAAAAGCTATTTTAAGCTTATATAAGCTTATATGAGATTGAGATTGAGCTGCTTAAAGCTTTGACAAATGAGTTTGAAACTTAAAATTTCAACAGTTAACACATCATATGGAGAATTGACTTGAACTAAAATTGATATTTAAAGCAAGTTGAAATACACTTAGAAACTGTTATTTGATACAAATAAACTTGAAAATACAAATACAAACTAGTTAAGACATGATACTAAGTAAAACGACATACATTGTTAAAAAACTAAAAAGCTAACTCTCTCTCTTGTTGCTTCTCTTGGCCTTTTTATACACCCAAGGTGTCTCTCTCCTCTTTCTGAATATATCCCACTAACAATTGAGGCCATTGGATGGCTCAATTCAATCTTGGCCGTTTAAAGCTTTTTGGCGCCAAAATATGTTTTAACAGCTGGGGATGATAGAAGTAGG
The DNA here is from genome assembly GCA_019973895.1 of Chrysanthemum seticuspe. Taxonomy (NCBI): domain Eukaryota; kingdom Viridiplantae; phylum Streptophyta; class Magnoliopsida; order Asterales; family Asteraceae; genus Chrysanthemum; species Chrysanthemum seticuspe. The sequence continues at coordinate 347,480,380 of BPTQ01000008.1, read as the reverse complement.
TAGAGGGTGCATTAAATGCATCTTTGGATTGTTGTGTTTGGAGGGGGGAAGTAGGGATGATGATGGTTGAGTGTGACAGAAGGGTTTGCAGGTTGTGATGATGAAGAGATGGGTATCTCGTGAAGGAGGGAGGGAAAAGCAGTCAACTGCATTTGACTGAGGGTTTAATAATAGAAAGGGTCCAAAGGTATTAGTGACAGGGTCCAATTTGGGTAGGCAGGGGTCAATTGCCATTTTGACAAGTCCAAAAGGTGTTTAAAGGTTAATAAGTACAAGGACTTCTTATGCAATTTCTGAAACTGTAGGGACCTAGGCTGCCAATATCTCAAAGTTGCTCCAAGGACTGAATTTGACAAGTGTTAATAGTACAAGGACCAAAGTTGCCATTTTCACATTTTCCAGGGACCATTTCTGCCAATTTTCAAAGTTGAAGGACCATTCTTGTAATTTTCTCAAACTTTTGACATTTTTCACCAAAGGACTAAATTTGACAAGTTATGATTTAAAAAGGACCTTTGGTGATTTTTCTTTTGAAATTCTGGCTCAGGGACTATTTTTGACAATTTTAGAAACTTGGGGGACTGAAACTGCCAATTATGCAAACTTTGCTCATTTTTCATCTGATTTTAAACATTTTGCATCTGAAACACATAAAATGCAATTTTGAAATATTTTCAGTGTTTTGATGCATTTCTGAGCATTTTTAGACGTTTTGCAGTTCAGATTGACCCAAAAATGATGAGTATTTACACACTCATCAATCCCCCACACTAAACTATTGCTAGTCCCTAGCAATCTTTTGAGAAAAACTTAATGGATTTGAATCTCTTTACCAAAAGCCATTACTTCTGGAGTAGCCAAATGTTTCAGTTCAAGTAAGAACCATGGTACACCGATAACCATGTGATTTTGAGCAAACCACCAGCTTTCAACGGATTTGATTTTGTCTTTACCAGAAGCCGTTTGCTCTGGACTAGCCAACTCTTAGATAAATTATCAATATTATCTTTGGTGAGCTGATTACCAATTATGGTTTTCCCACTGCCTTTACCACAAGCCATAATCTTGCGGGCTAGCCAACTCTTCACTTTTTAGGATATGGTGAGTTGAGAACCACACAATTTTGGGCAAATTGCAAGCCGTAAACGGATTTGATATATCTTTACCAAGAGCCGTTTGCTCCTGGATTAGCCAATCCTTTTGTCTTACAGACATGGCGGACTGATAACCAAATGAGTAAGTGCAAAACACTTACTCCAAAAAAACTTTTTGGCCAAAAACGGGGGAATTGGGCGGATAATACATATGAAATTCGTGAGAATTCCCCCCCACACTTAGAAATGAATATTGCCCTCAATATTCAAAGTACCGGCGGTTATGCCGAAACAAGGAACGTAAAAGGGAAATACTACGGCCATTATTTAGGAAGAAGATTTTTTTTTTTTTTTTTTTTTCTTTAACTTATATATATATATATATATATATATATATATATATATAACATGTGGGGCATCACCCCCACACTTAGGTGGTAGAAAGGGGTAAGAAGTCAGAAATATGGGTGAAAACCCATATGGTGTGTGCTACTGTTTTTGGTTACCGAGTCGCTAGCTTGACTCGACCCCGAATTCATTGGTTCATGGGGAAGCAAAGTGGAAGAAACAATCTCCATCAGACTTTCATTCAAGATGTTTGGACAAACATTTGAAGCACGTGAAAGTTCCACACCGATGAGATATACAGAGAAAGACAGACCCGGCTCACAAATGATAAATGAAAATGTCGGGGTCAAAGATAGTGTCCTCACTCCCGAAGGAGTGAAGAAGAGAGGAAGTCACATCATATGTGAGGAATGGAAGAAAGATGTTGATAACAATCAAGATCTAGTCTTCATCCTCAAATGTAGACATATTGGGAGGAAGGGTGAAGGTAGTATCATCGATAAGCAAACTCTTATGATAGAGTACACCTTCCTCCGAGCCAATATCATCCTCAAGATCAAAATAGAAATGATCATATTCCGGAGGAGATATGTCATGAGAGAGTTCACCGGAGAACTCTTCATGAAGAGAATCATTGGAAAAAGCCTCAAGCTCGGGCTTGTCCAATGTAGAGTCACTATCCACAACGGGGATAGGAGATGAAGCTGACTTAGCACAGAATGATTCGATCTTAGAAACGAGGAGATTTATATTGAACAATTGTTCACGAAGTATCTCGTCCTCAATTTCCAGATCATCAGAATCTCTCGCTTCCTCTAAGCTAACTAGCTCAGAAGGTAGCTCCTCGACATAATCGATGTCTCCATAGGAAAAAGAATCGTCAAACGAAGTACAATCGTTATCAGAATCGGAGAACATCTCGACATGATCATATGGAATGTCAAGAGGAGGAGAAGAATCATCATTAAGAGGCTCATCACACATATTACCGGAGATAACCTCAGACTCACTTGGGGTTGGAACAAGGCTCTCAACACTAGACGATTCCATTTCTGGAATAGTGCTAGAAGGCTCGTCCCCCATTATGAGAGAGTCTTTGGAAGCAATAAAAGGTAAGATAGGTGTGATAGCAATAGACTGAGGGAGTTGAGAAATAAGATCGTTCAATTGAGTAACACTCTCCTCGTCGTAATCATAGTATTCCTTCATTTGAATACTATCCTCATCATCATCGTCATCATATCTGATTCTTATATTCATCTGCTGAAGCTTACACACCATTCTTTTCATTTGCAGTTTCTTTCGAATGCGTATTTCTTCAGAACTTTGAGGAAGATTACACTCCTCGTAATCATTGAAATGATGTGAAGGCTCGGAAGTCTGATGACTGATGGAATACTGTGGGAGTTGGAAATTGTCAAAACCGGTAGAATTGGAATTTTGAAAATTTTGATTCATCGGTTGACATTCAAAAGTCTCATGAGGACCCCCGCAATTCTCACAATAGAGATAATTGGGAGAATAACTTTCACCAAAGTTCTGATTGTAACATGGTTCTGGCTCATAGACAAGCGGGACCCGTGGTGGACAATCAAAACCGTAATGAGAATCATTCCCACAAAACTCACATGAGTAGGATTCGTATTGGGGTTGTGGAGGTAGGTAGGAAAAATCGGGTGTTTCATTTGAAATGGGATCGGGATTACCGACAAACTTGTCTCCGAAACCCACATTGGTACATCGCCGACAATTTCCACCGTTAAATGGACCTCCACACCAGGAACATGTTGAAAACCATGACATGAAGAATCAAACAGATAAGAGGGATAAGAGATGAAGAATTAAACGGTTATGAGGTTAAAGAAGAGTAGAATCAAACGGTACGAGGGGGTAAGAGAAATAGAATCATACGAATAAGAGGAATGAGAAGAGTATTTTTGGTATTTTTGAAAAACATGATGTAAAAACAAAGAATGAAAATCTTTTTGGGTTTTTGATTTTTAAAAGAGAATATAAACACATACAGATGGTATAAACAAGGAGTGAATATCCAAATCACTAATCTGCTAGACGAAAGATAATCAGCACAGCTCCCCGGCAGCGGCGCCAAAAATTTGTTTCGTGCCAGAACAGTCAAGCTTTCTCACACAAGCCTGCCACTTGTGAATGGCAGACCGTAAGGAGCTTAAAACTGCTCAGGAACGAACTCAATGAGGATCTGGGGAGTATAGTGTTTCCCCGGGTCGTTATATCCCAGCGAGCTATGCAATGGATTACCAAACGAATAGTGATCGGGAGATTTGAACGGAAAAAGGATTTTGGAATTATTATAACTACGGAAAAAGGACATAAACTACAAGGGCTTAAATGCAAATTAAAGAGAGTTAAAAAGATAAAAAATATTAAATAAACGCTATCACTATTTTAAAATGATGAACGTTTAAAACTAAAAACTTACGTTTAAATAAAAATAACGTAAACGTACAAAATAAAAAGTGAGATCTAAGAAATAAAAGTCCTAAAAATATGAAAAATACATTTTTACAATCCTAATGATAAAAGAAAATATTTGGAAAAAGAAAATTATTTTTATAACTAATTATCTAATTATTATTAATTAAAAACTATTTTTAACTATTAAGTAATAACTTAAAAGACAAGAAAATATTAAACAAGGCTAGGAAAATAAAATTAAGACTTAGAAAAGTCTAAAATAACAAACTAGAATTTTCAAAACTATTTTTGTATTTTTATGATTATTTTTCTATTTTCTAGGAATTTTAAACTAATTAAAACTAATTAAATTATTTAAAAATACAAATTTAACTAAGAAAAATCTAGAAAAATACTTTTTTTGACTTTTTATATTTATCTAAACTTAAGAAAAATGAAAAATTATTTTTTTGAACCTTTTCTTAATTTTTTGTATTTAAAGCTAATTAAAAATGTTTAAAAACTATTTTAAATTAAGAAAAATAGCAAATCAACTTAGAAAAATCTGAAAATTTCAGGAAAACTCTAAAATTATATAAGGAATCTGAGAAAATTATAAAAACAAGTGCTTGTTTGTAAGAAAATGAAACTGCTAAAACAAGTGCTTATAAATAAGCACTAAAATAAGCCAAATGAAACAAACAAGCCACCCACTGATTACAGAAGTTCTAATGTGCTAAAAGTACTGAAATGCAACCAATATCAACAAGCATAAACCACAGAATAACAAACTACAAAGATTTGATGTCTATGAGTTTCAAATTCAACAACAGATTCTGAGTGCTTACTTTGGGCACAAGCACAAGATGTAAAATAAGCTCAAACCTAAAACTATAAATTGGAACTTGGAAAAGACCTAGTTGAGATCAAGTACACCAAAAATCAGACCATGAACAACTCTATTGAGCCCTGTGCACCTTGCACAAATTCTGAGAAAACTCAGTTATACTGAGTATCAGTGGAGCAGGGCATTTAGGAGCTTATTGAGAAGCATTTTGTAGCGTATACAAAAATTGCAAAATTCTGATAAAATGATGACAAGAAGGGACACCAGCTGAACTTTTTGAAATGCCAAATCTCACTGAGATTGGCTCAGAAATAAGCCCATGAAAAATCCTCCTTATTGAGCTCAAAACCACTTTTTTAGCTTTTGACTTTTTAAGGTAGTTAAGAACTTTGACTAAAATGGATTTTGAATCCAATTTTATTACTGATGTAGATGTTATATGATGTTATGAACCTAATGCAATCAATGTTATAGACTTCTAAACACAAAACAATGATTTTGCAATCCTAAAATCTCAAAAGTGGACAGTAGGACAGATTTTAAGGCATTTTTGACTTTTTGAACTAGCATGCACCAAATAATGACTCAAGTGTGCTCAAATGAACTTAAGAGACATGAACTAACAGAAAGCTATCAATGAACAAACCTTAAGGGCAGTTTTAAGCAATGAACCAAACACCCCTTATCTTACTGTTTAACAAGTAAAACTGATCTAACTTCCCATTTATCTAATTTCAATGATCCAACTAACTTAATATAACTGAATTACTACTATTTGAACAGGTTTTAACAGGTTTAAACTACAAATGCAGATTATGCATAAGAACTTGAAAATCACTTACAACTTGTCCAAAGCCACTATGGCTAGCAAACTGTGAGACAAAGAACCACTACCTATCAATTCCAACCCAACTAACTAATATTCAACCCAAATCCATGCCTGCATCAACCCTTTCCTGTTCTGCATCATTTTTCTTACCCATGTTGACTTTTGTTGACCAAGGTTCAATATTGCTTAAAACTTGATTATAAGCTTACAAAAAGCTATTTTAAGCTTATATAAGCTTATATGAGATTGAGATTGAGCTGCTTAAAGCTTTGACAAATGAGTTTGAAACTTAAAATTTCAACAGTTAACACATCATATGGAGAATTGACTTGAACTAAAATTGATATTTAAAGCAAGTTGAAATACACTTAGAAACTGTTATTTGATACAAATAAACTTGAAAATACAAATACAAACTAGTTAAGACATGATACTAAGTAAAACGACATACATTGTTAAAAAACTAAAAAACTAACTCTCTCTCTTGTTGCTTCTCTTGGCCTTTTTATACACCCAAGGTGTCTCTCTCCTCTTTCTGAATATATCCCACTAACAATTGAGGCCATTGGATGGCTCAATTCAATCTTGGCCGTTTAAAGCTTTTTGGCGCCAAAATATGTTTTAACAGCTGGGGATGATAGAAGTAGGTAGAGGGTGCATTAAATGCATCTTTGGATTGTTGTGTTTGGAGGGGGGAAGTAGGGATGATGATGGTTGAGTGTGACAGAAGGGTTTGCAGGTTGTGATGATGAAGAGATGGGTATCTCATGAAGGAGGGAGGGAAAAGCAGTCAACTGCATTTGACTGAGGGTTTAATAATAGAAAGGGTCCAAAGGTATTAGTGACAGGGTCCAATTTGGGTAGGCAGGGGTCAATTGCCATTTTGACAAGTCCAAAAGGTGTTTAAAGGTTAATAAGTACAAGGACTTCTTATCCAATTTTTGAAACTGTAGGGACCTAGGCTGCCAATATCTCAAAGTTGCTCCAAGGACTGAATTTGACAAGTGTTAATAGTACAAGGACCAAAGTTGCCATTTTCACATTTTCCAGGGACCATTTCTGCCAATTTTCAAAGTTGAAGGACCATTCTTGTAATTTTCTCAAACTTTTGACATTTTTCACCAAAGGACTAAATTTGACAAGTTATGATTTAAAAAGGACCTTTGGTGATTTTTCTTTTGAAATTCTGGCTCAGGGACTATTTTTGACAATTTTAGAAACTTGGGGGACTGAAACTGCCAATTATGCAAACTTTGCTCATTTTTCATCTGATTTTAAACATTTTGCATCTGAAACATATAAAATGCAATTTTGAAATATTTTCAGTGTTTTGATGCATTTCTGAGCATTTTTAGACGTTTTGCAGTTCAGATTGACCCAAAAATGATGAGTATTTACACACTCATCAATGTCCTCAGCTGAAGCTGAATATGTGGCAGTTGCAGGATGTTGTGCCAATGTGCTATGGATGAAAAGTCAACTTAGTTACTATGACATCCATTACAACCCTGTGATAACACCAGTGCCATTGCAATCTCCAACAACCCTGTCCTTTACCAAAGAACCAAACACATTGATATCAGATATCATTTTATCAGGGACCACATCATGAAAGGATACATAGAACTCCATTTCATCCCTACTTAATATCAGCTTGCTGATATCTTCACCAAACCATTAGATGAACCTACCTTCAGGAGACTTAAAGCTGAATTGGGTATGCTTGATATTGAAAGTCAGCAACTTGAGAACCAATCCTAATCTCAGCAGTTCTCTCTGAAAAGGTCCTTGATCCCTAAATAAACCCCAAAACGATCCTCTCACTGAATAAGTAAGACTCATTTAGGGTCCCTTACATTGCATAAAAGAGCATTGAATAAGTAACTAAATTCACTAAGTATTTCAGTTACTTAATGTTTGATGCAGGTTTTACTGACCAGGTTTTAATATTTATAAGTTCTCGTTATACCTATGGTCTACCCTAATGCACTAACGGGCAGTATATCTGATTGTGTGTAGTGTAGTATTTGGTAAAACCGAGGTCGTCCCAAAAGCTATGTGAGTGGATTCTAATTAAGTCTAGGTGTCACAGATTTTAATTGGTTTTAGGTTGGAAATGATTAATTAACTACTAAAGTGATTGGTGCTAAACAGTCAAGTTTAATCACTCAAGCTAACCACTTGTGAATGGCTAACCGTAACAAACTCAAAACTGCTCAGAAACCAATACAATTAAGATCAGAGGAATATAGTGGATTTCTGGGTCGTTAAGTCCCACGGAGGATGAATTGGTGTTTAAACACTTGATCAGATGATAGAATGATCACTAAGGATAGTGATCAGTAAGGATTTCGATGGATAATTACCTAAAGAAAAGATTTACAAATTACAGCGACTTAAATGCAAATTAAAAGAAATTTAAAAGTTAAAATATATTAAATAAATGCTATCACTATTTTTACAATGATGTTTTTGTGATTTTATGAAATAAAATATCTTAAATAAACTATTTTAACTAAAACGTAAACTTAAATTACTTAAAAACGTGGCTTAAAATGAAAACGAGCGTTACGTGTAAAAATAACGCTGGAGCGCAAGCAAAAACGTAAAATTATTGAAATAAAAGGCCTATGAATGTAAAACTAATTTTCTTACGTACTATATGACAAAAGAAAATTTTAGAAAAAAGATTTATATTTTTTAGACTTTTATATTTTTATTATGAATTAATTACTATAAAACACTAATTAAAGGTTTAAAAATACTAAAAATAACGAGAAAAATCTGAAACTTTTTGTAAAAATACTTTATACTAATACAGATTTATGAAAAATAAAAAACTTGAAAAAGCTACTACGAATAAGCTACAAATAAGCTAAGAAACTAAATAAGCTAAACTGGCCAAAACGTGTATAAGAGATTATTTGGTGCAAACTCTAACAGTCAAAGACCCAAGGGCGCAATGGTTACAGGTACCCTTTTTATCACTCTCACAAAGGGGGAGGTCTCAGGTTCGAGCCTGCCTACCCCCTTTTTGCAAAAACATTTTATTTTTGATTTTTTTCTTTTGCAAAGTTGTTAAGCCACTAAAAATAAGCACTTTTTGTAACTGAGACTTTTTCTGAAAACCAATAATAAGCTCTGTGAGAGCTTATTAACTCAACAGTGACCAAAAATAGATGGAGTAAGCTTAAGCTTAAGCCAAATGGCTTAATAAGCTACTAAATAAGCAAAGTAAACTAGAAATAAGAAAAAGGACTGATAATAAGCTGATATGACTACTGAGAAAGCAATTTTAACTACAAATAAGCACTGATTAAGCACAAATAAGCAAAAGCTAAACACTGTTACACAGTGAACTATTGGTTTTCTAGGCAACTTCTAGCTTAATTTTAAGCACTTTAATAAGCTATTAAGTGAAAACAAATGCAAGGACTAACAAACTAACCAATTGAACTTTCCAAAAAGCTAAATTACTCACTTTGGATTACAAAAATGAGCTTTTGAGGAGCTTTTGAAAAACTGGTGAACACTGGCTTATTGATGTTCTAAGTAAAAATGGACAAAAATAAAAGCAATGAGCAGGCTTATCTAATAAGCTCAAAATGGAAAAATAAGCTTTGGATTAGAGAGACAGCTAAGTAAGCTACCTAAAAAGCTAAATTACAAAGGCTTAAGAGTACTAGAGAGCTTATAACAAGCTTGTGAAAATGGTACCTAATCTGTGCACAGGGCACTGTATTGAAATGGTGTGAAAAATAAGCTAAACAAAAAGCTATTAAATAAGCTATAAATGGAAAATAAGCACTTGAAACCTTGAGACAGCTAGGTTTCCTTCTCAAAAAGCTAAAACACACAGGATTAAGCTAACTTATAAGCTCTGTGTGAGCTTGAGAAAGTGATAAGCTCACTGATGCACAGGACACATTTTGACTTTTGTTATTTAAACTAAAGGTTTGACTTTTATGAATTTGTGATTGATTTAAAACACTGATATTGATGTATTAAGGTGTATAAATACTGAATTGAACAAGTATAACAACTTCTTAACACAAAACCATGATTATAAGACTTAAAAATCCAACAGACAGATGAACAAGGAGATTAAAAGGATTTTTGACTTTTTCACAAAATGAAAACTGGTTTTAAGTTTCTTTGAGCTACTAATAACTAAGGAAACATAAGAAAGGCAAAAGCCATAACATAGACAACCTTTAACTCAGTTAAACTAGCTTATCCAAACACACCTTATAAGACTGTTTTGGAACTTTTTCAAAGCAAAGCAAAGATTAAAACCATTATACTGAGTACAGACCTTGTATTATCATTCATTAAGATTAAATAAGTGTGAAACAATAGCCATAACAACATAAAGCTCAATAATGATCCTAATGCTATTTTAACTGTTAAAATAAAATTTATTTGAACTACAAATTCTAATGAACTAACAACTGGTTTTATGGTTTGATTACACTTAATTACAACTAATGAACATGATCAAAAAGAAATTTGAGCTAATAACTGTCTTACACAGTAAATGCCAAAATGAGATCAAGATGCTTACAAATGGCTTTGAGTCACAAACTGAGAACTAGGACCAAATAACAGATCCTATAGCTTACCAATAAGCACTACACCCAAGGCCATCCACTATATACCCTGCTCCAGCTTAAGCTTCACTTCCATGGAACCTTTTTTATTTTTAAACTATTTATTTGGTATTTTTGTGGATTTTTGTGTTTTTAATACTAAACTGTTTTTAAGGTAACTAATAGCTTTAATAAGCTATCTTAGGAGCTTATGTGGGCTTCTGAGTCCAGAGTAACAACTAATTAACAATATTCACCATTAATGAGATTTTTTTAAACTTGAAAAATTGCTTATCTTGAAAACAGAACTTGAAACTGGAAATTGATGTTAACAAAGGTTTTATTTCACTTAAATAACTTGAAATACAAAGCGACCTCGTCCCATATATCACCTACCGGAACCCACATCACGAATAACCATTCGATATCCTAGACAATAAACCAGGATCAAGA